>CALYDF020005442.1:0-14356 GCA_944474145.2 Dicrocoelium dendriticum | reverse complement strand
ACTACATTTTCACTGACTTTTCGGCCAAAATAATGTGAGAAAAGGCTAAACATACGAAGAAAACGGTAACAAGTTTCCACTTACTGTTCGTAATAAGAAAGCAGTCCGACCGTTTAAAAGATCTAAAAACTATACACCAATAGTGATAAATTGAGAAACACGGTCCTGGCTCTATGGAAGCGCACCCTAGACATACTTACCCGTTCATTTGTTAGTAGTATAAGGTTATTTCATTTCTTACTACGTCAATATAAAACGTACTAAAAATTATGCTTGAGACTGCAATGTCTGACGTTAAGTCACGATAGTTGATGCGTGCTGATTGGCGGATCCGTATTCAGACGACAATCGCACATCCGTGTGAGGAACAGGCGCATGCCAGGATACTTTGCGTCCGTCAGTTCTCTTTGCTTGGTTTACCTTGAGGTCAGATTCGTGTGTCCCTTCGTTGCATGCGCAAGTTCAAGCCACGGATCAGAGATGCCAGATAGGCAGGGACAAGTGAGCTATCGATGGCTCGCAGGTAAAGTTTGGGCGACACTGGTAGACAGCTAGGGATATAAGCGATCCTTAGCCTGAGTGCATCAGTGGTAGATAAGATGTATTCGTCTGTATTTACTTTACGCGGCTACGGATAGGAGCAGTTGGGCTTCCAGAAATGGACAGAATTCATGATGTAGGATGCAAGACCAGTTGATACCAAAACGTCCGGCATAAAACTTCTGAATAACGCGCTCCTGAAGCGCTTTAGAGATGACAATCCTTTTCTGAACATCGTTCACAATAGAGAGCGAATGTCCCTCTGGTAGTATTGCTACAGCTCGACGGAGAAACGTGAATGGGGACAACTTGTTCTGTAGAACTATGTGACTTTCTTGAATATTGGATCCCGAAGCGTTTTGGTTAGTACAGCGTCTGCGGTGACTGTTAGATCGTGCAATAGGTCCCTCACAAGGAAGTTGACGTCAGGTTCGATCTCGACCGAGGCAGTGACTGTGCCCTCAGGTACCTAGTGACAGACATAAATTAGGCGTAACAGTGTATCCGCTTGGCGCAGGCAAATTGTTGACTGGGAGTGGGTCCCGAAATCAGACCCATTAAGGTGAAAGCACATCGTTGTAGCCGATTAGCTGTGTAGGCCGGGATAACATTGTTTGAAACAAAGATAGCTAACAGTGGCCTGTGATCTGTCGAAAGCTTGAAGCGGCTACCATACAGCAGCTTGTGAGATTTATTACAGCAAACAAACCTCTTCCTCGATGTGCTTGTAGTTCCTCTCGGAATGAGTGAACGTTGTTTGCAAGGTATCCGAGCGCGTGTATGTGATTACTGCACCCATCTCATGGCTTGATGCCTTTTTGGCGGAGATAATCTCTCTGGAGGGATCAAAAAGAGTTAAAAGCAAGTTTGAAGACAGCAATGACTTGACCCCGTTCGAAGGCATCCTGACATCCCGGCGTCCAATTCCAAGTTTGACATTTAGCTAGCAGCTTAGTTAGCAGGCCACGCAGACGGTGCATCTCAGGCAAGAATGCGCTGTAGTGACTGAAGAGACCGAAAAGGAAGCTCAAGGGCTGTAGGTTTGGTAGTGGAAGCATTTTCCTTATGGCTTCTAAGTTTGCTTGATCTGGACGGCGTCCATCTTTGCCTAGGATACAATCGAGGTATTTGATGTTTGGCGTGAAAAATATTCATTTGTCTTCACGGATCCGGAAACTGGATGACTGGATACAACCAGGCAGTTTACCAACCGGCTAAATAACTGATCCGGTGTTCTACCCATCACTCTGGTATTATCCAGATACGCAGCAGCTCCAGAAACTTTGCGAGCATGGTACTCCTCAACTGTTGGAAAATAGCTAGCGCCGTTTTACACCTAAGGGCAAGCGGTTGACCGTCGGCCACTCTCTTGAGTCTTCGGCAGCATCGGATAGATCAAGCTTGACAAAGCACTTAACATCATTCACTTTTGCAAAGCTATCTTCTGGTACGGGTGAGGAGTACTGATGGTTGTCCAGCGTAGCGTTACGGCAAGTTGCCAAATCAGCACAGACGCGTACTTTACCACTTGCTTTCTTCACTGCGACGATGGAGGCGGCCAATAATAAGTAGTTGACGGATGTGATGACTGCGGGTCATTCTAGTCCATCGAGTTCTTGATCAACAGTTGGTATAATTGCATACAGTATTGGTACTTTCAGACTTAAAGACTAGCTTCGATTCTGGTCGCAGGCGCAGCGTTGCCTTGCATTTTGTGCAATGGTCACGACCGTCTTGAAAGACGGAGTTAAATGTGTGCTTCAGCAAACGTGCCTTTTCTTCGATGGACTTTGGTGATGGACTTGGATTTGCTTGAACCCGAGTGCAAATCACGTCCAACGAAATCTGAGTGGGTCGTACTTTTGTAATCCAGTCAATATGAAGAAGATCCAACTTTAGCTGGTCTGAAATGTTGCACCTTTCTGACTTCCGCACTTTGGAACGCAATTTTCCAAGTGCGTTCGCCGACCAATTTTAGCAAAACCACCAGATGCATTGTGAGCAACTTTGTGGGAGTTGAACAGCTTTGGTCACCTTACGTGATTCCATGTGCTCCTGGAAATAATCGTCATGTCCGAGGTCGTGTCGCAATGCAACTTCGTTGGGATCCCATTGACCAACACAGTGACGGATTTTCGTCGTGAATTAGACTCACTTTGGAATGCTGCAACTATGAAGAGAACTAGGGCGCCATCTTACCTAAAATCCTTCTTTCGATAGGACTCCTTCACCCTCTTCGTCAGGACCTGAACGCAGTATTACTCCTTATGATGCTTGTCACAGGTTTGACTTCAAAGTGACATTTGCCGCATGGCCAGCATGCTGCAGGTGGTTTGTTCGGAGTCTTATTGAACCTTTTGCTTGAGCTGACTGTACCGGTCTTTTTCACGGAGTGCACGGTATCGGATGGTGCAAGGCAATTATGTTCGATCAGGGCGGTGTCGTGTATTAGAGTGAGTAGTCGTTTGCATTCGTTTACGATGGACTTGAATGCCAGATCTGGATATTGTTGCAGTTTAATGCAAAACTGCTTGCGTATCTCAGTTTCACGGAGGATTGTAGAACGCTGACGAGAATGTGAGATTTAAACTTTTAGTAGATGGAAACATTCATATTTGCAGTTAGCCATGTCTGCAAGGGCTTCAGAATCGTCCGTTTCACGCTGGACGATTGTCAGGCATTGATAGCGAACACTAAACAAACTACAGCCTCACCAAAATTTTCACAGTGCTGCGACACCGCTTCAGCAAAGGTCAGATCCTTCGGCTACTTGGGCAGAATGTGGCCAAGGAACCATGAATGCTCGTTTGGGCAGAGTTTGCGGAGTAGAAATCGCAACCTACAGAGATCGTCCTGACAACTGAAATACGTCCAGAATATGTCTTTTCAGCTTTTGAATCACGAATCCAATGTGCATCCCGAATCCACGTAATAAGCAAAGTCACTTATGGCATTCGTATGAAGATAAACGGAATTGGCCTGCATGTCACATGCCCCTGCTCCTGTGGACTGCAGACTTATTCATTGCGTCAGTTTTTCATTTGAGCCTCCAGTTGAAATTACTGTTAGAGAAGCAGCTTTGGAAATTTTCAAGCAGAAATCTCCATCTTGCCCATTTGCGCAGTCGCCAAATGTCATGATATTTCAGTTTTTTTGCGATTCGCAACTCCGCATTTTACTGCTCCACAAGACGAATAGACCAACAGAAAGAAAAAGCAAAACGCAAATGACCTTGATAAAATAACTCGCTAACTGTCACCGAAAAACTGTACAACTGAAGCAGAACTTGGTTGTATTTATGCGTCTCTTACGGACCTTCGACTTCTAGGAGATAGAATGTCAACTGTCCAATTTATAGTTCTATACCAATCTGGTCAATCTTCTGGAAGTTGGAAGTCAGATGCAAACATTAGTGTATTCAGAAACATCGAACTCGATGCGATAATCGGTAACAATTGAGTAAGCGCCAAAATAATGGCTTTTCCGGGAAATTCTTATCTTTTCTCTGGCTTTAACCAAGTCCAATGTCAAAATATTTTCAAAAGATTCTGTCAAAACTGATGTAACCTTAGTAGATATTGTAAAAAAGGCAATGGTGTTGCTCACTGGGATAAATTTAGTTATTGGTTGTATAATGCTCGCTCCGTAAGGGCTGAAACCTTTGCTTACAGTTGACCAGACCAGAGAACCTGTGTAGAGCTGCGCACAGGGTAGTACTTAGACGCCTGGATTTTGTTGGGTAAGCCCCGGTAGAGGATATATTTTGACCAGGGAGCACGATAGTGTATTGTTGATGTTCAAATTAATATGAGTTGAATATAATCCAAGGCTGCTTAAACTTTTTGAAAATTGCGTCAAGTTGTGGGAAGTGCGTATGATCACAAGAAAAATAAATGCTTTATTGTTGACGTTCAGATGCCCGCGAGCATCAGCATGGTGCTGGCCATCTAAATAAGGATAAACACCTTCAAACCCAATAGTTATCCCTTGTATGAACCTGTTGAAGGGCGACTCGAACACTAGTCGGTAGCGACGGCACGTAAAAGAAGTGCTAAATACCAAAAGTAGAGAAGATAGTGTCAGCTGGACCCTAAGTATATTGTGCGAGCTACATGAAATAGAGAGCGAATCAGCAAGCGCGAGAAAAGATTTAGAGCGGGACTCACTAAGGTACAAGTGAATGCGCATATACAAGCAGTCAAACCAGTGTACAGTCAGATGGTGAGCCATCAAGCAAATCGAATGTTGGGAAATGCTGAAAGAAAATACGTTTCTGGTGCACCACAAGAGCCTATCTCTAGAAAGCTAAGCGATGGGAGGCTTTGATTTAGCTGTCAGTGGGGGGAAACATGAAGTGAGGATGAGTGCAAAGTGTCTGGAATAAAGTTGCATGCGGGATTACAAAATAGGACATTTCGATAATTTTAAAATCTCCCAGCTTATTTGTCAGGTATTATATGCTGTTTGCGTGTGGACTGAATGGCAGCATCGATGAGCCGTCGGAGCGACCTCGCCGGACTGCGTGAAAACTGACTAGCCCCGAAAAAAGACAGACAAGGTATTTCCTCTGTTGCTGGCCCAACTTTGCGCTGGAGATGTATCAATAGCCCTACCGCACCCCAGTCCACTTCCGAAATGATCATCATCCCATGGAGAAATCTGGGCGTCCTTGTTATATATATATATATATATATATATATATATATATATATATATATTGCAACAGTCTATGAATAGACATTGCACCATCGGAAACCATGGAACTCAAAACAAGGTACAGAAATAGTAAAAGAAAACACAACACAACACAACAATGTCCACGGTTTCGTCCTTGTTGCTATCAGGCAGCCAAACTTTTGGGGACCAATCCGGTTGTTGCTGTGTGGCATCAAGGGAATGTGTCTGTCGCTTATGTCGGAGAGTACCTAGCCGGTTGGATATTAATTCACGTGTTGTCTTAGCCTTTCCGTTGACTGAGATTCTGGGTGGTAGAACGTAGAGAGGGTGTGCATATGTCAGAAATGTGACTTGCCGCCGACTTGGGAACATAGCAAGCAAGGTAAAAGTAAGTAACCTGTTTCGGTTTTTCAATATGTTGTTGAGTGTTTGTCGATTTTACAAGACGTTTTAGGCTGCAACGCAGGATTGCAGCAAAAGAGGAAAAACGTGAGTGCTAATAGAAAAAACAAAGGTTCAAAAAATCTGTTAAACCGACCGGCTGTTTGCCTGTCTATCACGTCGGCTGGTTACCAGGGTTTGAGGCTAATTAAGCGGAGCGTAAAGGCGCGAAGGCTTTTAGGCTATCCAGTGTCCTGAAAGTCACGCAGGTGATATCGGCAACTACAGAAAGGACATGATCCGGGATCGTCTGTTGGTCGGAGTAAAAAGTGGTTTACATGCAGCGCTGCTTGTTGGCTGATAAGGCATTGACGTTGGAAAATGCTTATGCTGTTGCAATGAGTTTCCTTCGCACGATGAACGCGAAGTGACCGCCTACGACCAAGGGCAGTGGCGATGCATTCGAAAGACCCAGTCCTTGGAAAATGTGATAACGCAATCGAGCACGAGGCTACGCAGGTCGCCAAATTACAAAGGATGTACCAACGGGATCGAGAGAGTAGTGCTTCAGTCCGGACAAATGTCAACTAGGATGTTGGAGAGCTGGTATGCCAGCGGCAGCATCCTTGCTTCTGAGCTCCAGATCAAAACAGCATCCCCTATGCAAACATACGAAAGCAGCCACTTAGTGAGACCACACCCAGATAACAGTTTGGATAGCGTCACTCAGCTAGACAACGGAATTGGCAAACACCCCCCATACACTACATATAAAGTGAGGAGCATAGAGGTAATGACGGGTTCCCTGGGTCTGACATAAATGAGTTCTTCATCGCACCACCCAAAAAACGTTTAGTTGCTGACTTTTAAACGGATCGGCACAACATTATATCCAAAAGACATCTCACGAATCATTGCTAAGAACAGAGAAACTTTTCTGCATGCACACCAATGCACAAACTCTCTAAAGCAAGCTTACTGAACTGAAGTTACCTCAAGTATCATACGCCTGGGATCTCATATTCATAACTGAACTTTGGCTGCATGCAGAAATTACCGAGTCCGAAGTCGCGATATATGGTATGCCCCTTATTCGAAACGATCGCTCCTGTATGAGCGATGGAGTAATTTTATACTATCGTAATAATCTGCTGGGCGAACTGATGGACGATCCGGAAATACTGCTCGCTCTAGTGCGGTCTGCGACTTAGGCGCAACGACATTTGTCTTTTAGCTTTTGTTTAACTTCCCATAATGTCAATCCCAGGTATGGACTTTCGCCTGACCCTAGTGTTGTGGAAGGTACTTGACCATGATACAGCGACGTTCTCCCCTCCCGCGACTTCAGTGTTCACGATTTGAAACTTCCGCTTCTCCTAATGAACAATTCAAGGCAGACCTACAAGAGTTTTTTGCAAGCATTACACTCTTTAGCCATGTCAGTTCGGCCACTAGATTCAGAACAGGAAATAAGCCATCTGTGCTTTGTTTAATGTTCTTGAACGAAGAGTTCTTTATCGAGAAACCAAAAATGCAAAGCACTCTGGGGCGGAGTAATCAGGTAACGATGCTTTACGACAATGTGTGCTATGCGAAATAGCCACAAGAACCTAGTGACATATTTCGAACAATCACTTACTATGACACACTCACAGAACTTGTTGGGATGCCATGTGAGAATTTTGGGACCCTTTCTCCATTGATACTGCATAGATGGAGTTTGCTGGCAAGTTCAGCAAGGTGATTAAGTCCAAATCTGTAAAGAGACCCATTCGTTCTGCAAGAGCATCCAGAATTATTAGGAGCAGAACCCGAAAGCGCATAAGCTTAAGAGACACATTGTGTCAGGTGTACAGGACGAAGCCACAACTGGTGTTACCATGTAGTGTATAGTTATCGCTGTACCACACTTGTATGTGAGGACAAATTGCTACACCAGCAGAGCCTAGCAGAAAGGTTTTGTGTTACAAAGCTTCTGCGCATATATGTAAACAGACTCCGGAATATGAAGCGTGGATTTTCCCCACTTAATTCAGCCATTGGATGTGCTCAAACTGACGAGGACGCAGCCAAAGCTCTATGGCTGCAATATGCTTCAATATTTCGACACGCCACTAGCATACGTCACTTACCTGTCCCATTCCCCCAGAGGCTAATATTCACACATGTCACTATTCTTTCGGCGGCCGTTTTGAGGAGGCGCAAACGTAGTCTCCTCGGTGTGGACAACATGTTCCTGAAATCACTTCAGGTGCTAGCTACGAGGATAGCTGAGCCATTAGCTCGACTTTTCCAAAGATGCTTGGATGAACAGCAAGTCCCTAACATGGAGAAGCAGGGTATCATCACCCCAAGTTGCAAGGGCGATAGCCGTTCGAAGCCCGTCAACTGTCGTCCAGTGATTCTCAACTCGGTGCTCTCAAAGGTGGTGGAGTAGAACATAACTGAGGATTTAATTGGGACGGTTCCACAAATGGCCGTATTACTTTACCTGGCCATTTGTTTAAAGCTGCATTTGTTATTGTTCCTGGCTTTTTAATTGCTTTACTACCTTAAACCTGCTAATTAGTTTAATACCCGTTTTGGATCCATTATATAAAGCGTGAACAAACTGATCATTTTTCGCGATCTTGCTGTACACATATATCAGGCCACATACTTAGACTGCACCTCGCATCGCCGAGGAATATACCATTAATTTTTATTTTATTTTAAGAGTCTAACATCATAGCATAGGAACAACACGGCTTCTGTCAGCATCGGTCATGTCCTACCAATCGGCTGATTGCGCGCGGCAGTTGGACCGAAATAGCCGACAGTGGGACCGGCGCTGATGTTATCTACTTCGACGTTTCAAAACCTTCGACGGCTTAGATCATCGAATCTTTCTTCAAAAGCTGCATATGTAAGGTATTTTGGACCCGGCCCTTGGATGGATGAGAAATTTCCTCCATCAGCGGCGGTTTCAGGTTCGGGTTAGGGGTTCTTTCTCTGATTCTATCGGCGTGAACTACGGTGTCTCACACGGATCGCTTTTATGGTAGCGCGTATTCATGGCTTTCATCAACGACCTCACGCTTGTCATCGAGTCGAATTTTTGCGGATGACATTAAATTATGGCGGGCTATCGGTTGTCAGGACGATGAAGACGTGCTGCAACGAGACAGACCGTGTCTCTGAATGGTAAAAGGCAAATCTACTTCCGTTTGACACTCACAAGTATTAAACTGTGGTTGTACGCCACAGGCCCACCTACGCACATACGCTTGGGGACTACATGCTGAAAACCATCTCACAGGAGCGCGATCATTGGGCGGTGATGCAAGATGAGCTTGGCTGTTCGGTGCAGTCCTTGCAGGCGTCCGAAAGAGTTAACCAACGTGTTGATCTTTTACGTTGGGCGTCGGGCGGTCCAAGCCCTCCATCCTCTCCCAAATGCGCAATGCGCATGTGAGGCCTTATGTGGAGAAGGTGATTCAAGCCTGGCAACCCTGGTTAAAACTCAAGCTGATTGCACTTGATACCGCACAGCGAAGTTCAATGAAAATATGATGCGATAGCACCACCTGCCTTGTCGTTTGAGAATCAAAACTTAATCCGTGTACAGAAGAAGTAATCACCGTCTACGGGGGACCTCAATCTGGTGTACCGGATCTTGAAATACCATGGTCACGCTTGTCGATACCTACTGAAACGTAACCGCAGCACAGAACTATGTAGTCATCAGCTGAAACTCGTTACGTAATACAGTCAGCTGGAATGCCGTCGAATTTTTCACCCCTGAATTTAAATATCTTTCTTTTATAATTGCGGTGGGAGCACGCCTACGGTAACGGCTTCGAACGCTGGCCAATCGAACGGATTTGCGCTGACCTGATGGCGTTAGCTTAACCCGAAGTACACGCTGATGAGACGGAAATTGAGCGAGCGTGAGAACGATCCTAGCCGCACGTATTCGGGTAGACGCTGAGCCCTCGGAACGGACGCACATGAGAGGGGGTTACGGTAGACGCGCACTAGGGACCTAGACGCAAACGCTGCTCGGCTATCGACGCACGCAAAATGGCGTGCCCCGACCGACGAAAGGCAAGTGGTCACCTGAAGGCTCTTTTACGACCAACAAAGGGCGAATCACAGCCCATGCAATGGGTCATTAAGTTAGGGAGAATTGCTACTACGACGTGGTAGTAGTTTGTAGAAGAACATTGTCAGCAGATGCGCAGTTGGCCGCGTCTCGGAGTGACTGAACACTGCTAGGTTGTGGGGCGGAATTGGACCCCGCTTCCCACAGCCATTCCGCCGGAGTTTCTGCCGCATTTTTGGGGGATATTTGACGGGCCCGCAACACATTTGCACCCAGAACGATACGTGCAAACTTTGGCCGTTGTGCAATTAAACAAATGGCAATTGGAAGCTCTCGCACCGGGGCCGAAATTTTGTTCATCACAACCACACAGCTGGCAGATTAATTTACAGACGCAATTCGAAAGTTTTATTCACCAACTCACTGAGTAGACTCCCACGTCATCCGTCGACGAAAATACTTTCAAAAGCTTCTTGGTGCATTTTTCTCAGCACTTTCGGAGCTACGAGCCGCAATGCTTCAAACTGAGCACTGGCGAGCATCGGAATGCTGTAAAGGAACTAACATCTCATCTTGAAATTGTGTTGAGTCGGCCCGACCAATGGTCAGATTGGGTACTGATAGGTAGGTCCGACTACATGGAGAAGATGCATTGCCATTTTGCGTGACACGACAAAACTCAGACTTGATCCGATACAAAAGGGCAGCACTGTACAAGGTGAAAGCAATCTTATCAACTCACTGAAAGAGTTGAAGTTCACAAGCTATATTGATGGCCACACATTCGAGAGGCTACCGACGTGTGAATCGCATCCACCTATCTTGTACGGATTACTGAAAGTGCAAAAACCCAACGTGCCACTGTGTCCGATCATCGATATGTCTGCCTACTTTGAGCACTCAGTTGCTAAATGGCTTGTGGGCTTGCTTGAGCCGCTTAGCAGTACATAATGTGAGTGCTACATATGAATTTGCTAGTGAGTTGAAATACTTCAATGTGAAAGACAAATTGATGCTTTCTTTTGATGTAGGATCTCTCTTCCAAATGTCCGTTTGATTAATACTGGGACTTTTATTTTCGAGTACATAGCTGGTAACAAAATTACCATTGAAATCTCTGTGCGATAGCTAAATGAGCTAATCCTACGCTGTACATTTTCACAAGCAGCTCACATTCAGCGGAAAGCACTATCGACAATTTGATGGAGTTGCAATAGGGTTTGCCGTTAGGGCCGCTTCTTCCCGATTTCTTCCTCGCAAAAGTCCAGTGTGGCCCTATCCCGCACCACATCAATTCACTTTATCTCTATCAGCGGGAGATGTATGACATGTTCATCCTGTGTGACTTCCACGTCGATCCTGCTCACTTACTGGACCAGTATAACCATGCACATCTATCAGTAAAATTTACATCTGAACTGGAGAACGACAGAGAACTTTCGTTTTGCATGTTTCGTTGCGACGTCGAACCGAGGACACACTCAACAGAACAATCATCAGTAAGACAACCTGTGTGTATCAGTACACACGATTTTTTTGTTTTGTACCCTTTACGTACAAGGGAAAGCTTTTGCGTTGTCTGTACTATCAAGCCACAAAAAATTTGCCGTCCAGAATGGCTAGAAACTGAAACGGTTTACTCAAAAGACGTTACAAATCAACGGTTGTCCCGCTACGTTTATTAAAAACCATTCCGCCGTTTCTGATCAAATTAAAGCGCTATCAACTGCAAGCAAGAAGGATGTTTAACACCAAGTTCCTTTCAAGAGAGACATCGCTTTCGGCTTACTGAATAGGAGACTATCACTGGCGGTGAGCGAAACATAGCCGGACACTAAAATTCAACTCTTTACTGAAACTGTTCCGTTCATCTCCCAACGCTTCAAAGATAGAATACCGGCCCGTTCTGAATCTTTTGTTCTATATCAGTTCACCTGCACCTGTGGTGCAAGGTACCTCGAGCACACGACCAAGCGTCTATCTAAGCGGATAACGGAGCACTGCCCTGCCTCTTTACAATATGGCGTGGTTAAGAATGTCCGCAGCCCGATTCTCCTTTAGTAACGGCTATCAGACTCGGAGTGATGACGCCCTCAAACTAGTCTACACGGCACCTAGGCGCAACCGCAAAGGAATCAGAAAGTATTTGTTGACCACCGCTGAAGCCCTTGCAATCAGAGTGCTCCAGCCGGATTTGTGCAAGCAAAGCACACTGATACGATCTATCATATTGCCGTGGCCGTAATGTCGAACCGTAGTTATGACTAAGAGTGACCATTGTAAACCTACCGGCCAACGCGCTTGTGCTTTGTGCGTGTGTGAGTCTTCGTGCATGCTCGCGCGACTAATGACATGTGACTGTAACGAGTGAATTATTGATCGACTTCGCCGAGTCAATCAATTGCGTCCGCAGCCTTCGCTTACCTGTCACGTTTAGCTGTCTTGTAAATGTCGTTACGTGAAGTTAATTGCCGAAAAGAGTTCCCTTCGCAACTGTTATGCTTCTACTATCTGAATGGGCATAATTAATGTATTCTTGACATTGGTCGCATCGAATAAACGCTTCCAGCATTTTTATGTCTCCGTCACCAGAAGTGCTCTTGCAACCTGCTCTTCATTCACACTGCACTAGGATGTCCCATAAAACACCATCGACTGCTGACGAAAGCACACATTGATGCCGTGAGAGAGCTTCAGCAAAAGTGTAATTCTTTATGACGAAGCCAGACAAAAGTCAAGGACTTTGATCATGGATCTTACTGAATACATAAGGAAAATAGAACTGCTACTTTAGCACACTTCACGTTTTGTACTATCTAAACCACAGAAAAACAAAAGGGGTTACACAGAAATTCAACTGATATAGTGGTCATCGAAAGGTACATAAACCAGGCACTTCATTGAGATCCATGCTGGATATGAAGAAATGGCCGCATCATGACGCTGCACAGTCATTGACATGAATACTGGGCCCCATCAGGCAAATGATTGCTTCTCATCGGCAAACAGATGTATTGCAGTTTGTCCATGAAGGTCAAAGCATGAATATCCTGGATTACCGGATTTTTCTCTAGTCGTTGTTTCATCGCTTACCAACTTGCCCCAGATAGAAACAGTTAATTTTCTACGCCCGTTTATTGACCAACCAAATATAAACATTGGTAACAAACTAGCCAAACAATCGACTCAGACAACTGGTACTCAGATGTACATAACGTTCAATTCCGATTCAGTGACGAGTTACACGGACAGATGGATGGCGTAGCATAGGGAACTCTGTTTGGTCCAGTTTTAGCGGACGTCTTTATGGGAATGCTAGAAGGCGGTCCACTGAAACATGTCATCCCCGGTCTGAAACTCTACCGGCCTTATGAAGACGTCTATTTCTTACGCTGATCAGAACATTAACCCTCAGCACGTAGTTGATAGCTTCAACAAAACATAAACTGAATGACGCATGTACGACTGAGGAAGAAAATAATAATCAGATGAGTTTGTTAGACGCAAGCCTCATCAGAAGGACCGATGGATCAATCCAAGTAAAAGTATACAGGAAGCTGTATTAGACGGGGCAATAAACGAAGTTTCGCAGCTTCGTCCTACTCAGCCGCTAATGGAGCTTAGTGCAAACCCTAACTGATGTGGCATACAAAATCTGCAACAAAGTGGCTAATGAAACAGAAATAATACTAATGAACAATGAACAATGATTTATCACGGGATAAAAGCAAGTGCCTGACACGTCCCGGAAGATGGTCGCGGTGAATATGATGCAAGTACAATATGTCTGGGTCATCTATCGAACGTCTGCCGAGATGAATACTTTGATACTTAATATCAGTGTGAAATGAAAAAGAAATATCGCGCGTAAACATTCAGAAAGACACTGGGGCGCAGTGATAGTTGTGGTAAGGAGTGAGAAAATAAAATATGGTCGCTCACTTAGGTCCATTTGATACATAAATCCTGTTAAGAACATGCTTGACGTAATCCACAATAGAGAACTGTAGGTAACAAAATGTTGGGAGCTAAGAGCAACATCTAATCATTTTTTTGAAAACATCCAAGGTGGCAGAGGATACGACTGAGTCTGGGAGTGCGTTCCAGGGTTGGCAAACCCGAAGGGAAAAGCAATTACGTCGACACTCTAGACGACTATATTGTTCCTTCAATTTTAAGCAATTACCCCTGAGCTGCATGTTGTGGCTAAGTTTTAGCAAATGACAACATACGTGGTTGGGGTCACTCAGTCTCTGATACGCTAATATGAGATCGCCGCGCAGCCTTCGATAGCTTCCGCTGAAAATTCCCAGCAACTTCAGCCTTCGGTGGTAAGAGTGATAGCGCAGACCCCTTACATTCTTAGTTGCTCTTCGTTGTGGTGCGTCTATCGCTTCTAGGTCGCGCTTCAACCAAGGTTGCCAAGCTTGAATAGCGTATTCAACATGCGGGCGCACGTAGGATTTGTGCATTACTGGGAAAATTGATGGGTCAAATCTACCGAATGCTCTTCGCAGCATGTCGACGTGCTGGTTGCCTCTTTTCGCAGTTATCTCAGCCTGTTTTGAACGGTTGGGGTCGCTCTGTACGAGCACACCAAGATCACGTTCCTGGGAACTGGTCTGCAATCCGTTTGTCCCAAGTAAATAGGTGTAATTATATCTGTGGCGTAAT
>CALYDF020005441.1:0-14366 GCA_944474145.2 Dicrocoelium dendriticum | reverse complement strand
CTCAGTTATGTCATCTTAGCCACTGAAACCATATGGTCCAACTAGGATGCCGTAGATGTTGTGCACATCATAACGAGTTACTAGTAGAATTGCGTTAGTCAGTAGGAGACGCATTTCGCATGCGGTTCCGTATGTGCCGATTACTAATGTTATACCATCCATGATTGATCTCCATGTGCAGTGTTTTACAATCCTCCTTGCTATGCATTTGACATTAGAGTCGCTCGCCGCTGTGGGAACTGATACGAGGGCTCGGCTAATTTATCGAAAATTGCGCAATGATTCCGAAATATAAATTGATATCAGTCAATAAAATTTGCCATGGAACAATCTAACGCCATGGGATTAGGAATCAAACAATTGCTAGAAGTAAAATACTTGAGAAAAGCAAACCAAGAACACTATTTTTTTGTTTCCAGTTTCACTGCGATTTTCTTTTCTAAGACCATATGTTACTGAATGCTGGAATTCACGCAAACTTGCGTGCATTGCTTCCACTGTATCTGCTTTTGTGCCAATACTTCGAGTGTTGTTGGCCATTGGCATTCTCTATTTTTGGGCCCCTAAGCGGCAAGACAAGCTGCCAGCAATCGCTAAGCAGGGTGTCAATGTTTGCATGCTTTGTCACAAGCTGATCGACTGATATCTACGCAACCTGTTCAAACGTGGCCCTGCGAGAACAGATAGGTCGCGGCACGGTAAACGCTCGTTAGGCATGCGTAGGACGTAGCCAAGCCGTCTCTATTGACGCAAAAGAACAAGCTCAGAGAGCGGGCGACCCAAACTGGCTCAAGATGAAGTGTCTGACACCAACAATGTGTACACGGTGGTGCCACCATACACCGGCGATCCTCCGCAAACAACCACTGTCAAAGGTCGAAAATCTACACATGTCTGCTACACCGATTGTCCACAATTCTCATTTTATAATGGAGTGTCGTTTGAACACCGCTATTTTATACGCTGCTCTTCAACGACAGCGAAATGTTGCGACGACGCCGCAAATGCACCAAACTGACAAAGTCTACCGGGCTTTCTAGATATCAATTGGTACTTCTTCTCCAATAGTGCTGTCGGCAGAAATTCCGCTCCCTAGAAAACAGAACTGTCCACTTTTAGCTGTATGCTTTAGATAGTGAGCTGAGAAAGAGGCGACTGTCAATCCTGTAATAATACTTTACACTTGGTTAGGGCAAGGCATACCATACACAGAAGCTACAACCACCAGTCGATTAAGGATCGCTTGTATATCATGAGACTCATCACTGTGCAACGTGATTTTATTTGCCAGATCTAAGTCGCTTGAATGATCACTTGAAGGAAGCCAAACGCCAACACTTCAAAATCTCTTGCAAAGCTCTCCACAGGACATCTTTGAAAAGAAATGCTGTTAAGGGACATCTTTGTCAAGTTTGAAATCTCTTTATTGACGTAAGTACCATGCGGTGTTGGTACCCAGTGTTTTTGGCCAGTCTAGATTAGCCATAGTTTCCTACGGAGAAAGTGATTATTTTTGTAGTCCACCGTTTAAACCGTTAAAGTTGAACCAGAAAAACTATCAAGTTGCTCGCAGTCAGTTAACTTCGTGACAAGCCAGAAAATCGATCTTGCTGCTTTACGCTGTTGACACCTAAGAGATGCAAGATGGAATTTCATATGTCGAGTTTGGGTAATAAGATAACACGCAGTTTGCCTGTTAGCTAAACTAATTACTTCGCAATGTTGCGATTGTAATTGTAATCGTAATTGTAATTGTTTCCAGTCGCTCGCTTTACCTTCCACTTGTAAACTAGTTTAACTTTATTGATCTGATGGTTCAAACAACTTGAAAATCAATTTCAAAACCAAACCCAATGCTTACTATATACATGCCCTACCGTTGAAGCGTTCGTGTCCGATGAGAGTTTGCGCTCGAGATCAGAACCCAGCACACTCTTCTAGTCCCGACTTTTGTTACTGAAAGGGGTATTTTTGATTTCCTGAAGATCAGCCTTGTTCGCGATTCATTCAACCGCTCGGAATAACAGCCTTGTAGCGTCATAATATCTTCCAAAATATCATCGCTATGAAATCAGGTTTTGATCTCATCAATAACCACATTCGGCCGCTTACACTCACGCACTTAGTTACAGGCGCATTAGGATTACGGTGCGGTCTATGATCAAGTCAAGTGCAATTTTTCGAAGCAATAAGATGCTTAACACATCGAAGTTAGTAAGCTTAAACATCCGGTTCCAATGCATAGGTCGTTTGATACGCAAAGATCCCAAAAGTTCGACATAGCGAACCTATGAACCGGCCTTGGCTTATTAGATATTAGACTGGTATTTCTGGTGAATATTGAAATGCGGAATTGAGATGAAATTTCCGATTGTGCTTCTTCACAAAGGCACTTTGTTAGACAAACACGGCACATCAGGTAAATAGCTCTACGGATGTTTCCTCCTTCATGAATCGTCAGCAGCGTACCTGCTATATGTTCCCTCTATAGCTAGAAACCGCAACCCGGAGTGTATAGCTATGTGGTTAAGTCCACTAAACGACGGAAAGGAACGAGCAACTTAGTAACTGGCTGTGACAGGGCAAATGTGCTCATCTTTCGCTACAGAAAGGCTTCTTCAAGTGCGGAGAATAGCCCCGACATCCAAGGCTAGAACTTTCCTTTCTGAGGCGTCGTCATTAAATTATCAGCTTGGATGGTTACTGGTCTTCAGCGTTTGACCAATCTCCAACAAATATTCAATCCAACATTGAAATTTTATTGCTGTTTAAACACCAATAGTTGCCAAAGCTACCTTATAGTGCTGTCCAACGGTGGTGCCTGGGCAATGGTAGTCCGCGACTTAGTGAGGCTAACGCCGTCCGCGGTGGCCGAGTGTTCTGACCGTTTGCTTTGCAACCATAAGGTCACCGGTTCGAATCCGCGTAGGGGTGGGCGTCCTCGCGGTATATGCAGCCCGCGCGCGACGGGTAGTGGTCGCGCGGCAGCGAAGCGCCGTTATGGCGTACAGCTGACACATTATTAGTAATATTATTATTATTAGGTCGGGTGATTTGTTGCCCGATTAAGCAACTGACTGAAATACCATTGTAACACAACAAATTAAGTTTAGATGAGGCGTGCAAAAGTCGCATATGTCTATCATCAAGATCAGATTACAGACAATCTACCATCGGAACCATGGCTAGACAGGGAAAACAAAGTCCAACAGCGGTAAACGATTTCTTGGGGTTACACACGCCATTTTTTGCCTTTATTGCCTTTATATGACTGTTCGGTTTGACATTAACAAATGATGCGGTTGAATAACACGGTCGCCACTGATGTCTGTTGCGCGACATTACATTCGGCATTTCCAGCTGCTGGAAGTCCTAGTGGAGTTATCCCCATCCTGGAAGGTGAACCGGTCCAACGGATGCAAATCTTATGGTTGTCTCCTTCATCCGCCTTCTCCACGTCATTGGTTGCCCACCGCAGAACTTTTTCCACTCGCTTCCGGGTGGAAAGGTAACAGGCCCGCATGCATAATACGCGGTGGGGCCAAGGCGTGATGTGTCCGAGAATGTTGTTTTGAAGGCATGGGTTGTTTGCTCTAAGCACACGGTCTCGGACTTTTGTATGCGTACCTGATCGTACCACCACACGCTGGCAATCCTACGCGAAAAGCGATTGTCAAAACCTGACAGTCGATTCATGTCTTCAGAGCAAACGGGCCATGTCTCCCAGCCGTACAATGAGACCGCATGGACAGAGGTAATGTACAGTCTGCCTTTCAGCTTGAGACTGAAGTCGCGATGACATCAAATGTGTCTCAATCTGAAGAATTAAAGTCGAGCCTTTATGAAACGCTGTGAAATCTCACCTCTAACACCGCCACCAGCTGTAATGCAACTCCCCAGATAAGTGAAGTAGAGGACTCCGCCCAAGACGTCACCGACAATGCTGAGGGGAGGCACGGGCGTCAGCCAATCCTGGAGTAGCATTTTGTACTTACTTGGCATGAAATACAGGCCATACGTAGACCCCTCCATCGCTAAACGTTTCTAACTACTATGGACGCCTTGTAGATTGCCCCCAAGCAAGCAATATCATCGGCGTAGTAGAAACCCACGACTCTCTCACCTGGGAGAAGTTTAATACCGCGGTTTTGAAGGTCTCCAATACTCATTAGATGAGCTCTTCAATGGCAAATTTGAAGAGGAAAGGTGAAATGGGATGATCTTGGCGTAGGCCGCTAGTGATAGCAAACGAAGAGGAAAGCGTGCTGTAAGCCCTGAATTTGCCCGACATGTGATTGTGGATTTCATTCAGGATGGTTAAAATCTGGTTGGGCGAACATTCCCTTAGTTGACAGTCCCACACCGCAGATCTAGCTACTGAGTCAAATGCGGTTCGGACGTTCATAGACACTACGATTGTTGGTGGTCGGTGAATGTGACGGAGTTCAAGAATTTGGCGCAAGATTTCTTCGATACTACCACTGCATGGATAAAAACCAGCTTGTTCCTCTCGGGAAACCACTTATCACCGAAAGTCTGCGGATTAAGACAATAACACCTCGGAGGTAATAGGGATGAACGAGAATTCGCGGTAATTGACCAAATCTTCGCAGGAGACTTTCCTGTGAATCGGGGCAATGATCAATTCTCACATGCAGTACACAAACTTTCACGGTTTCGTTCCTATGAGATACAAGCGAAACTTGGTTTCACTCTCTTACCCCAAAAGCACGTCGAATCTGTACGGAAGACACCCTAGACGCGGAGTCGATGTTCATACAGAATTACGTAAAAATGGTTATCCTGATAGATATACTTTAAGGAACTTTCAAAAATATCCAAACCAATGCCAGTATTAACATCAGCAAAGAAAGAACCATTTATTCGTCTCCCATTCAAATAGGACGCGGCTACCGAGCGTTTAACCAGAAGCCTTTCGGCCGCGGTAAAGTCGACCTTCCCAACAGTGTCACTGAAGTGCCTGTTTTCAACGGCACTATTCATTCGTTCACAAAACAAGGACAAACTGCCGATGCTGATCACCTCGATGGTAATTTATCAATTCGTGAACACCACAGGCGCAACGTATAGTGATCGAACGGAGCGGCAGTTATCCAAACGCGTGAAGAAATATTGCCCTTGTTGGCTGCGTCAAAGTGGCACTGGGATCATTACTAGCGTCATTCTGGCCCGCATGGTGAACACCGGGTATGAGGTGGATGGGAAACGTGCCTTCCGAATAGTTTACAAGGTTCCGCCGCTCCGAACGAAAGGTTACCGCCTTCATAAAATTGCGACAGCTGAAGCAATTTGCATTCGATAGTTCCAGCCGTCCTTATGCTCACAGATGAATCTGGTCCAAGTTCTCCAGTTTCCCTGGCCAGCGAAGACGGAAGACGCCCAGGTTGACTGCCTTCGGTCAGACGCGGTAGAAAACCACTAACCCATTAAGATCTAATTTGTTTTCTCACCTCTGACATAGACATTTACGTGATCTATTCGTTTTGAATTAATTGGGTCGACTTTTTAATTTTTAGCCTCCATATGATTGTAATGGTCTGATGATGAATCACTGAAAGCAATTGCTCATCGTATGGTCTTTCGTTCTGGAGAATTGGGACTTTATTGTTAGTCCAAAACCTCGTGAAATGTGACAGGATTTCACAGACTAGCGTATCCCCACCATTTTTTTATAGATCCGGGGATAAGCTGTCACCTAGCCTGCCGACTAAACGTCTACAGCCAAAGCATCCAGCTCGGAGAACGCCAGTGCACTTTGATGTACAGTCGTCAAATGGACGAATAACCACCACAAGTTCACTTCTAGTCCAGTCCTGTTTGAGCGTCCACCGAGCACAATGAGAAAACGCTGATAACACATACGAAGGACAAGACTAAACCATCTCAGCTTATACCACAAACTCAGCTTGCTGCACAAAATATTCGCATTCCCAAAGACTCGACGTCTAACTTCGTCACTGTCACACATCAGTAATCCTTTACATTCACCTATTGTTGAAGTCCACAACCCAGTGCAATTCGTCCACGCGTACTGGCCCGTACTCCTTCCCATACAAAAACCTTGATAGAATTGGGTTACTTTAAACCTTGAGATTTACCAAGAGGGAGATATCTGACGATACCACAAGTGTTTCAGATTGACAGATGTTGACCCAGCTGTGGCGTTGCGGAAAGAAACTTTATATCCAATAGTGCCAGTAGCAGAGAAGCTGCTCCCTAGAGGGACAAGACAATCCACGTGTGCATTTTGTTTAAATTGTGAAATGACCACGAGAACGGATGTGTGCAAATCCTAGGGCAACGCTTTCCATTCCAAGGATTCGAGGTACTTTCTCTATCCTGGTACCTCAGTTAGCAGACGGTTAGGAACAGATTGCATCATCCCCAAGTGAGGTGACATCATCTGTATATCCTAAATCGCCTGTTCAGATCTTTCAAAAGCACCGGGTCAAAATTTCGGTAACTTTCCAGTGCTCTAAACAGCACAGCCTCAAGCGCAAAATATAAGAGGAACGGCGATATAGAGCAGCCCCATCGCGCTTCATTATTGATAGTGAATTATTGGAGGCCCTCCACAGCAATCTTCGGAGCTGGTCCTTCGTTAGCAAGCTTGTAGAAGTAAGCCCTCCACAGCTTGAGGTAAACTGGCTGGCTACTTAGAGTCAAACAAGGAGTAACATATCGACCCATAACCTAGAGGTAACGAGCTTGTCTCTTAATCTTGCGGCGCGGGTTTGAATCCGCGTAGGGGTGGGCGTCGTCGCTGTATACTCAGCCCGCGTGCGACTGGTGTTGGTCGCACCGCAGCTAAGCGCCGTTACAGCGTACAGCTGACACAGTATTATTTTCAGCTAATTCATCATCGTCACTCCCAAACAGCAGACTTAAGCTAGTTTGGGAAAGCACCTGACGCTTGCGTTTCGACCTTCTATGTCTCGTCAGTTGTGCGCCTCCCAGCGGACCCCTGCCGGGTTCCGCCCCCATGAATTTAGGATGCCAGCAGCTAGTGCCACTTTGCCATAGGTGATAGCCGCGGACCTGCGTGATTGACAGTTGACTATGATATATCCCGTCTTATCTTCCATTGCCATGCCAGTTAGCAACTGTGCAGAGGACAGTGGCTAGCCTCACGAGCTAGGACTTTCCGCATACCGTCTATCTACCACATAGGACTTAGAAGCTATACGGACATATTTTATAGTACTGATGAGGCGCACCACAGACAAGAGCTAAAAGGTCGAAACGGCCGCGTCTGGTGCTTTTCAAGACTAGCCTAAGCCTGCTGATTGGGTGTGACGATGATGAATTAGCTGAATTATACCCAAATCCTCATACTATTACTCATCAGTACAGTAATATTTGTCTGCCAGTGGTCAGGTGGTCTGCGCGGCTGGTTTGCAAAGATAACGTCCTGGTTCGAATCCATTTAAGGGTGGGCGTCCTTGCGGTATACCCAGCTCGCGCGTGACTGGTGATGGTCTCGTGGCAGCGAACCGCCTTTAAGGCGTACAGCTGGTGCTTTATTTATTTTAATGAGTGCGGTTCACCTTGAAGTCTACCAATAAGTATGGTCTACCTTTAAGTCGACCAGTGAACGCACTATTTGACCAGTCAACAAGTGTATTTTCAGCCATCCAGTGATTGATTGAATCCGGGACCGTTCAGCCTAGTCTTCTCATAACTTATACAGTTTGTTTCCATTTTGGTTATAACTCGTTTTGCAACAGGCTTTTGTCCTCTGCTTTTGGAAATTGGCCTGTTCAGATTGCGCACTCACAGTTAGTTACCCGTAAAATCAGTAGAAACCACAGAGAAGGAGGAAGAAAGTTTGTCACAAATCCCTCCGCAATATACTTTAAGCTACTGTGTCTGTGGATGGTAGCATACCTTTGTGGGACCCCGTCGTTTGGAAATCAACGCCATACAGCAAGCGAATCAAATGAGCAGGATGCAGCTCTGGTGCCCTAAAGTATAAAACTATGACAACCTTTGGATAGAAGTGATTGGGGAGTTAACACAACGTGAGGTTTCAATCCACACATTCACAACCCCGACGGAAGTTAGCTTGTTCTCCCCGATATTGCAGTTTACAGATAGACGATAGTTTGCGAAGCAGAATGGCTGCTAACAGCCATCGAATTAAGGCTACTGGCTCAGTGATTAGCGCGCGATTTGCTAGCAGTCTTCTTAGAAATTAAGACAACCATTTACTTGTCCCAGGAATGGTGTACTTTTTCTTCACGTCGAATTTTGGAGAACAATGAGGACAGCTTGCTGATTACTGCTGCGTTGCCGCGCTTGAGCAACTCTGTACGAAGTCCTTGAATCGCCTCAAACGTCTAAGCTGAGAGCAAACATCCGCCTTTATGGGCGCATCCAATATGACGAACCGGGGCAAGCTCTTGGTCTGACAACATGCAACTGACATGTCATTGGCCGTTTGTGAACCATGCACTTGATCTTGTCATTTAGATGACCTAGACCCTTTAATTTTACCCTTTGCACTTTACTCCCGTCTGATGTGTTAACTCCTTTTATTCTTATTAGTTGTGGTGTGACATCCTGACGAGATCCGCCTAAAACGAGCTTGTTCGCTGACTCTTGTTCTGATGTTTCACTTTGAACGGTAGATGTCAATAGAAATGGGATTACAAATACTCATCATCTTTATCTAAGTGCCTTTGTAGTTTAGCAATCGTCAAACCCTCCGCTTCGCAAATATTCTTGCTGACGCTAGGTACGCCGGGGACCGTTGAGTCTAGTGACCTGGAATCTCCAAAAGGGCAGCGATCTCCATTTCTGAGGCATGCTAGTCTTTACGAACGCTGCGCAGAATTTCTCAGCGCTACCTACAGACAGAACTACGCAATTCATCATGCTCGTACAACCCCACAATATATCTTCGATGATCAAACGTATCCAGCGAGCTGGGGGAGCTCCGGGCTTTCAAAGGATGCTGAGTAGGACTGAAATGCTCGGTTTATGTATGAGATTTCAGTGTCGATCAATATCTTGTGATGCATCGCAACTGAAAAACTTAGAGAGCAGTCAGGTTATTGTTGACATCTTAAGGTGCTTCGTTTTTGGGGACCTTCCGAATCCCATGCGGATCTTCTCACAGCACAGCCTGTCGTCGGAATTAAGTAAAAGTCGACCAGTCTGATCTGAAGTCACGTTCACCGCTCTCCATACTGAAACTGATTGCAATGTGATCAAACTGAGAGCATACTTTCGATGACGAATGGGACACCAATTGACAGAACGTCTCATCGTAATCCTGGTGTTAATGCTCGAGTGAGGCATGGTTGTTTACACAAGGGTGAGCAGTCTCTCCCCGTTATCTGAGCGGCCCTCACAAACGACATGATAACCACCTAGGTGATCTTGGCGCGGTGGATGACGTCTGACACAATTTTTAAAGGCTAGTTCCGCATTAGGACAGCGGATAATTAGGAGAGCGAAAGGTGGGGAGAGCTGAGCCTCACATGGTGGTTCCGTGGTTCATCATTAGGCGAGATGCTACCCGGTTGCCTGGGCCGAAGTACTTTGAACATGCTAACAATATTTGATATATTTCCCCCACGCATCTTGTACGGCAAACTCTGGGGTCCTGTACGCCAGCACTTCCATTACCTGTGTTTAGGCAGTGAAGCAAATATTGACAATTGGTAGCACGATCCCGAAAAAGAGTACATAGGAAATTCCATCCCAGTGAATGGCATAGTGAAATCACTAAGGTGATTGCAGGTTTTTACTCTATGGCAAAAACAATTTGGGTTTTGTTCGATTTTACGTGAGATGGGATCTGGCACGTTTCTGCTTGCATCTCCAATGTGCTGTGAAAATTCTGGTTTCGTTATCGTTCCAATATTTATAGGGAGAGTAAGAATTGTACAGTTGAAGTCGACAGTAAGCCCCTGCTGGGACGGAACGCCATGATTTTGTTAACTGTGCCGTCCAACGTTCGCCGATTGACGACTGCCAGTGTCAGTCATAATTTACTTCACTCAATCTATACAAACCTTTTCCGTTGGAATATTAATAAAGTTCTAAGTGGGACGCTACGCATTCGTTTGAAGATAGGTTACAGTCCGATCCGTATTTCAGTACTTAGGCCCGTGCCTTGGGAAAAGCTTAAAGAGTTCTCGAAAGCTTTGAAAAAGGATGAATGATGACTTGATCGAACTGATACAATGCTCTGAGTGAGTTCATTCTCTTGTTCCAGTCCAAAAGAAGGATGGATTTAAACGTGTGTGTGCCGACTTGTGAATGTCTAACAAGCACACAATTGTGGATAAATTCCCACTTGCTTCTGTCGATGAGCTGAAGATCAGGCTCTCCAGCGCGTGGCTGTTTCTTGAACTACACATTCTCAATGCATATGAACCCATGCCACTGACTCCCGATTGTTGACATCTGGCTGCATTTCTTACACAAGAAGGGTTGTATCAGTACAAAGTCTGCTCATTGGGCCTTGGCAGTGCATCAGCCTCTAGAAAGAAAGTCGTCACCATATTTGTATCCGATCTTAAACGTTCTGTTTTGGTACATGGTTGATCCTTGTGTTTATTTTGGTAGCAGCACCAATGAACATGCGGGAAATCTCCACAGTGTACTGCTTCGGCTGAATCATCTCAATCTTCCCTTGAATACTAGCAAGTGTCAGCTCTCCGTGACCTTGGAGTTCATCGGGTATGTGGTTTCTACTCGTGGTATTAGACCAAATAGCCAGAACACTGAACCTATCACTGAGTATCCCGAAACTTGTAACTAGAGTCAAGTGAAACGTTTCTTTGGTCTCTGCTCCTACTATCTCTGACATTTGCCCAACCTTGCGACCATCGCTGAGAAAATTAATACAAGTCAAGTAAATAACGCGAATACATGCACCCGTTGTGGATGAAATTTCAAAAATAATGCACCTGATATCGATATGATAAAAAGTAATTCAAAAACGACAGCACAACAGCAAAAGAAAATCACAAACAAGCATTTCCCTGTATGATTCCAATCAGAGAAAGCAGAAGACGTAGGCCGTGAGATGACGACGTCATTTCCTGCATTCTAATCAATCTCAAAAACGTGCAACACTGGAACACTAACAAACATTGATCACACATGGCAAAATACATAGGCTACCACAATAGGCTTACAGCCACTGTCAGCTGCTTTTGAATGCACATCGGTGGTCGTGCGCGATCGATAACGATAGCCTCCAATAACCTAAGGCGGCCGATTGCGCGTTAGGACTGTGAGCAACACATCAGGATTGATTCAGGGACCAGTAGTCAGCAAGTGTTTAGTGGCTGCTATGGTAACTCCGTTTCCCGAGTTAGCGGATTCCATCGTCACAGATCCCATACGGCTGCGTAACCAATTTGGGATTTGTTCGTTGATTTCGACCCAATGACTGGTCAGTGTGCCCGACCGAGCTGTTTCCACAGCTATAGGTAAATCTGTATAGGCAGTGAGACAGGTACTGCATTGTCATCCATGTCGTAATCGAACATAGTAGCATAATTAGATACCTTTGGCAATTTGAATAAAGCCGTAAGAAGATGAACACTGGCAGATGTCGACATTTAGTATAGTCTCCTCAGTGCTGACACAATAACATGAAAATATATAAGACGACAGGTATGGTGAGAACGGAACACATTGGAACATGGTAGGCGGAAGGCGTGACACCCCTACACCCAGGGCAGCGTACGCTTACGAATAACTGTGTCCGCACACGGAGTGCGGGTTTGATCCGGCTGATCGCGATTGCCTCTGCGAAAACTAAGGAAACGGGCGTTAACAAGTCTTAACACGGTTGTAAACATTGTGGCTTGATCAAACTGATCACAGTTGGCCAGTAAATACCTACCTATGGATAAAGCAGGAGACTTACGTGAACAGGTGGTTTGAGCGACCGACGACTAGGTGCTTTGACGCTGCAACCATTTAGGCACACGTTCCCTTATGCTGGAATTCAACGATCGATTGGTACGGCCGATGTAGTGTATACCACAACTACAAGTAAATTGGTAAATGCAATGTGAGTTGGCACCAATAGGTTGTCTTTCCGTCATTGTGGTAACAGGTATTCGATTAGTTCGGTTGAAAAGAACAGTTTCGGCAGCATAATAATTCCGATGGACTGCGGAAGTTATGCGCGTCGTTTTTCCTCATATTGGCAAAATCTCGCTTAAATGATAGCTCGATGTAGATTATCTCTTTAGACAGTCGAAAGTTTCCGCCCCGGCATCCTCGCCTGACTATGTTTGTCGATGAATTTACTTGCATAGCAATTTTTCAACAGCGTATCTTTGAGCGAGTTTATCTCATCATCTAAACTGTCGGTTGGACATATTTTTCTTGCACGGTTGAAAAGCTTCTTGACTAAGGTCCACTTGTACCGCATTGGGAGAAGTTGGTAAAGTTCAGGTACTGCCTTGACTAAGTCGGTTTTCGGTAAATGTCTATTTGATCGACCTATCTGCTCTTCGGCAAATCAAAAAGTCCAGATATGGGAGGCAGTTGCTTTTCTCTGTTTCGCTGGTTACTTTCAGATTCGGATGCACGTTGTTCAAGCGATCGAGCAGACGCGCGATGTGCTGCTCTGATGAGCTAAACACTAAAATATCATCCACATACCGCTTATAGTGGGAAAGAAGCGATATTTCTACACTCAACTTCGTTTCAATCATCGACATGAAAAAATCTGTTAGCACTGGGCCCAACGGACTACCCATTGCCACCCCATCTATGTTACGATAGGGAACATTTTGGAAGTGGAAATCGATATTCTCAGTACATAGTAGTAAGCTGTCCTTTACTAATTCGACTGGCACTGGAAGCGTTAAATTGGAGCACTCTGCCATTTCTCACAAGTACGCAACTGTTTCATGTAGCGGAACGTTGGTGAAAATTGATTGTACATCTAATGTGAACATGACTTTATCGGATAGTTGAACTAACCTAAAATCTCTGTAACCTCGAAAGAGTCCTACCACAGTGTGGGATAGATGATGAGATAAACTCGCTCAAAGATCGCTGTTGAAAAATTGCTATGCAAGTAGATTCATCGACAAACATAGTCAGGCGAGGATGCCGGGGCGGAAACTTTCGACTGTCTAAAGAGATAATCTACATCGAGCTATCATTTAAGCGAGATTTTGCCAATATGAGGAAAAACGACGCGCATAACTTCCGCAGTCCATCGGAATTATTATGCTGCCGAAACTGTCCTTATCAACCGGACGAATCGAATACCTGTTACCTCTATGACGGAAAGACAACCTATTGGCGCCAACTCACTTTGTATTCACCAATTTACTTGTAGTTGTGGTATACACTACATCGGCCGTAGTAATAGATCGTTGAACTCCAGCATAAGGGAACGTGTGCCTAAATGGTTGCAGCGTCAAAGCACCTAGTCGTCGGTCGCTCAAACCACCTGTTCACGTAAGTCTCCTGCTTTATCCATAGGTAGGCATTTACTGGCCACCTGTCACCAGTTTGATCAAGCCACAATGTTTACAACCGTGTTAAGACTTGTTAACGCCCGTTTCCTACGTTTCGCAGAGGCAGTCGCGAACATGTTTTCATGTTATTGCGTTGACACTGAAGAGACAATACTAAATGTCGACATCTGCCAGTGTTCATCTTCTTCCGGCTTTATTCACATTAGCATAAGTCTAATCGAGATGAGCGGCCGAAATTCCGCTTTTTTGTACCCTTTTTTCAATGGGACAACTAGAAAAGCTCAATGAAAAACACAACCTCCCTGACAGTGTCTACTGGCTATCACTTGAATAATAGTGTCTTGGTCAACTAACACTCTGTCTAAATAAGGATTGCTCGAGAAACCATAAGCTTTTTTGCAGACATCAATAGCTTTGTACATTTGGCTAGTATCGGCCGGTGGCCGAGTGGTCTGCACGTTCGCTTTGCATTCATAAGGTCACCGGTTCGAATTCGCGTAGGGGTTGGCGTCCTCGCGGTATACTCAGCCCGCGAGCGACTGGTGGTGGTCGCGCGGCAGCGAAACGCCGTTACGGCGTACAGCTGACACATTATTTATTATTATTATTATTATTATTATTATTATTATTTACATTTAGCCATTCGATGGAGTCGATATGCAATTGGATATTGTAATGTGAAATGGGTGGCTGATATCAGTGAGTATTTTTGAAGCGTTTAATGCATGAATTAGGGGGGTAGATACAATCGTTTTTGCCGCAAACAAAGTATTCCACTGGACCGCTGAACAAGTGCTAGCCTATCTAAACATACGCACGATGCGTCCACCCCTTCGGTAGCACTCTTTAACATGTAGTGTCCTAGGTTTATGTAAA
>CALYDF020005440.1:0-14358 GCA_944474145.2 Dicrocoelium dendriticum | reverse complement strand
TTTAGTGTCATCAATAATCCTTATATATTCGCTTGGGTTTATATCGTCAGTGAATGAAGTTTTATGGATAGAATCTTGAAGTTATCCCCCTTCGGTTTACAGCTTCGGTTAACTTTTCTTGCCTACATTGAATATTAAGCGAAGTAATTTTACAGCCATAGTGTTTTGTGGTTTCCTGTTTTAAGTAGAAGCGCTACAGCGTTACTGTTCGTCATGGAGTAGTTTTAGAAATAGATTTGTATTAGGGTAAGCTCCAAAATATTTCTAACTATGTGTCTTCACTAAATTCTTGCAGGGATGCCTTCTTGGGCGTCTATAAATGGCGCTTATGTTATTGAAATCGGAAAATAGCTTACAACACAATCTCTTCACTGTTAAAATGTTGCTTTATTTCAGGACGAACTTTATAATACTATTAAAACTTTAGCATTGTAAAAATTTAGCATCAAGTTCTAGTGGTCGACATGCTATTGGCACTTGTCCAAAACTCTGGCAACGAGCCAATGCGCCCTCGACTCGTCAGTTAGTAACAAAGAATAAAGCAACCACAAGTGCGTAATCTGGCAGACTTAGATCGTTAAATAATAGACTGCATATTCAGCGCGGTCGTTAATCACAAGCACCAATTGGTTGCTGTAGGGTAGCCAATTTTCCTTTTGGATCGTAGCGCAATAATTGTTTACCGCAACGGTTACATCCTTCTTTGTGCCACGCCTGGAATACTACATACAGATCTGCGTCATACACGACACCAGTACATTTTTGTGGTCTTTAAGAACTTTTAACTTATTAGTGCATTTTCTAAAAGGTCTGTCCTAGACTAATCGGATGCCAAGCTTATATATATTTTCGCATCAGTTTAAGCTAACATATTTGAGAGTCGTCTTATGTTATCACCAGAGTAGGGCACACTAAAATAACGCTGAAGCCTAGTTAAACGTTAGGTTGCTTTATTAGTGGAAGCGGTTATAACATGACGCTCTAAATTACGTCTGCTAGCTCAGATCATGGAGTTGGAATACTAATTGAGAGATAAAGAAACGTGAAGTATCTTTGAAAAACTTTTAGGAGCCCAGTGGGCTCATAAATTGCTTGCACAGCAAACTCGCATAATACTGACAGTCAAATTTCAGTGTGGCAAAATACTGTTGTGCCTAATTTAGCTTGGAATGGCTAATTGAGACGAAAGCTGCTATAAAAAAAATATTTTACAGAGGGCTCTGTCGAAATAGAAAGCTCTAGACCTAATAGCTGCGTACGGTAGTGATGCTAAAGTTGAAGAAAATAATAGACTTTTTCGATAAATCTCCTCAGGCATTTACGATTATAAAATGGAAAGGCACAAAGCAAATGGCTGATGAGGCCAAAGTGGTGTGAATAGTGGATTCACGACAAACAGAAACTTAAAAGTCTTGATCAATAAAATCCAGTAACAACATATGTGACGAAGCACTTGTTAGTTGATCGGTTGAATGCTAAGTGCTTCATCAGACACTGTAGGCGTACGGAGAGATACAAGTTGGTGAGCTAACTAGGGCCGGGGTATAATAAGCCCTTGCAGCAGGGCCTTCTGTTTACATAATTTCGGTTGAAATATTTTAATCGCAATCGCTTCGGCCGTCCGTAAGATTTGCTTTCTAAGACCTTTAGTTTACGGTGCTTGTATTACATGAAGTACTTAGAAGGCATCAGCGTTTCTAATTCGGTGTCCGCTTTTTACCAGATTTTCCAGGATGGAACTGTTGTGGCGACTGACGATGCCTTTCCGCAAAGCCTTTGGGCACTGCTCCGCAATCCGCTTAGACAGGCGCCTGGTTGTGTCCCATGTACCTCGCACCACAAGCGCCTACAGTGGTCGGGTGAAGCACTTGGCATTCCACCAATCAGCTAACACGTGTTTTAACGGATTTTATTGATCACGACTTTTGAGTTTCTGTTTGTCGTGATTCAACTGTTCCCGCCACTTTAACTTCAGCAGCCATTTGCTTCGTGCCTTTCCATTCTATAATCGTAAATGCCTGAGGAGATTTATCGAAAAGAGTACTCGTCGCAACATTGGGATCTTACATTTCCATGGGTATAACCTACGAATAGAGACTTTGCTGGAGGTCGTGCAACTTGTAGGCGTCGTAGTCACCCATGGAATGTAACCACATTGGAACTATAGTAACAACTAAAGCTGCCTAAGACTCCAACATACCGAGCTTCGCGCATCCTTATTGATCTACCGAATTAACTTGTCTTTGGTCTGTATATCTGTTACTTAAAATTGGCGGTATACCACAAGCCCGTAGTGAGGAGACGAAATGTTTTCTACACACGTGCGCGTTAAATTGCCTGTCAGTCTATGCAAAATGTGCAAAGCAACTTAGCAATGTTTATCAGTAACCGAATTCTTGACAAGGAGTTTATCAACAACTTGCCAGGAGCTGAGCTTAACTGCATTCTGCAGAAACTTGCATACCTAAACCAGCTTTCTTAGATGTAAACATCCGTTTTTTATCATGGAATTTCAATAAAAATTATAATCATACCTTAAGCATGCCTTCAGCCTCGGCAGGCTAATATTAATTTTTTGCCAAATGTCGTGCTAACTGGCTCGAAGAATTAATGCGGCTCTAATCGTAGATATTTTTCAGTGACGCGAAACACAGAGGGAGCGACACAACAAGCAAAAAATGATTGCGAATATTACGATTTGCTTATTTTCAGCCATATTATTAGCTTTTGTAGCTCAAGTCGGTTAGTTGGATGTATAACTCAACCGACCGTAAAAAGCGGATGTTGATTACCTCTCCCTCCTCCAAACTTGTGTTGAAGGAATATAACTTTGAAAGGCAAAGAAATGCTTTATCCTTAACTGACAGCAGTGATATCAAGGTAAAGCAGAATTATTGTCATATAACTTTAGGCAGGTTGTTTTTACCTAACTCTTCCGTCGCAGAGTTTCGATCTTTAAGGAGTTATGATTTATCCTAGTTAGTGTTTGTGGTGAGATGTGATGAGCAACCTATATATTTTTGGTAATGGTTGGTCAAGTGTAACTGGCATACCAGCTTGTTCTCAGGTTGGAGTAAATTCGCCAAGCGTTTTCTTCATGCATCCCTAAATGATAAGTGACAGTGCTTATTCCATCTGTTCTACAGACAAACCGATGAACTCGCTAGATTAGATCATTAACTTGAAAGCGAACTTTGTAAACTGTGACGACATGGAGATGCTAATGTGCAGTTATGTGCACACCTAACTATCAATGGTAAAACACTGTTCACATTGCACAGCTTGATACCTTGTTGCTGTCCGACTACATGCGCAACCTGTTTCTTGTACTCAGTCCAATTGCCAGGATACATTAATTGAATTCGTTTTGCCATAATGTGCATCAGTACTTGCTTTTGGCAACAAAAACTGACCCTGATTTACTGCACCGACAGAAAATTATGACCACCAATTGTGTTTGAGGACAGATACGGCGCGATAAAAGGCGCACACCATTCCATGCCATCAGAAAAAAACCCGAGACAACTATATGTGTTGCGTACGCAATTACGTTTGAGTAAATACCTATATGTAAAAATAAATAAGCGGTATATATCTGGAAAGGTCGAGCCACGTAGGTGAACCGCTTCGACGATAAATATGCGTAAGTACAGGTAAAAAAGCATGCAAATGAACAGTAATTGCAATGATTACAAATGTTAGGGTGCACCAAATATTCCATCCGTTACTACAGGGATGTGTATAGTTATTGTTTACTGACAAGCGCGGTTACGCAAACATTCAAAATATGAAATCAATGAATTAGGATAGAGGAGCCGGGCTCAAGCAATAGATGGAATTTTACTGCAGGCCAAGATGTAATGAAACAGTTGCAATCGAAAAAGCAATCGCAAGACGTATGAATTCATTCATAACACTTCAAAGGAAAACGGTATATCCTGCATATATTTAAAAGTAGTAGGATAATGTTTAATATGTAATACTGGATCTTACATTAAATTTAGTAACAAGTTAGCATAATTTCCAAATTGAGTGATTGCGGCGAAGTAATAATATGTCAAGGGATTGGGACACGGTCTAACCTCAGCCATATTGTAAATCTAAGCCCAATTCAGTTATCTGGATTGTAAGGGAAAATACGTCCCTTCAGTTTATTGCAACATTAGCCTTTACCGTTTTATTAACCTACAAAACGTCCATTTTTTAAACTGACGACTTTTCTGTTGACACAAATACTTTGTTGAGTGCTATGCTGCAACATTTCTCGCTCTGATTGATTCGCTTCATATTTTTGTAGTCTATACAATACACCTTATGTTCAGTTGTTTCTCATTTTTATCCGGTCCCTAATTAACTCTGCACCTACGTGTCATTCACTACCGACTAGTATCACTGGCGCCAGCCAACGATTGGTGACCCAGTGGAGAACACGCCGACCGCCATCGTGATTTTTCCATTTGGTGAGCTTGTTCTAGTAACATTGAATCATTACTCGGTACGGAATTTTTTCTCTTACTAGCTGCATATACTTATTCATTTCTCCTAATAATTAGTCTTGATGATAAAACATCCAATTTCGCGGTTAGTACTGTAGAGAGAGCCTCCTATCCTTTGCTGGGGAAGGACCCATTGTTACTGTTTGCGAGTTAATAACAATATTTTTGCTGTAGTACAATTTCTTCTGACAATGCTAGATATCATCAACTGATGTCTCGGCTTCCGTTAGGTGGATCCTCCCATTTGAGGGACATCATAGCTTGCCCCATCCCATTGCGAAATATGAGACTTACAAGCAGGCTGTCATCTAGCGAATTACGCCCACTGCCAATGTCCGACTGCAGAAACTGTTTAGGGATCTGCATTTAGGGAACTGGATGCCTTAAGCCTTGCTGCGACGGATGCAAAAGCTCCTAAGCACATCCAGCATAGATGTTGTGATTCTCCGCGAAATGTAAATGCAGGGACTTTCGAAAAACACACAGGTTATTCTGGCAGTGAGAAGCTCCCTGCCTTCACAGCAGCTGCAGAATTTGCAGACCGATTAAGCGAACCATATCAGCCAAGGAAGGGAACTAGAATATTTACGACTTAGACGCACCACATCTCCAAAAACTTCGGCGATAATTGAGTCTTCACCAATAGAACATTATACTCAAAAACGGCCTCACTAAAGCGCCAAGTCGAAAATGCTCAATAGACCGTAAGCAGAGTGGCCTGCTGTAACTCAGCATCCTATGGCACGTAGCGTAAAAAGTCAGACTTTAGCTTTAATCGCTCGTCTTTTGGCAACAAAGCCCGTAAGCGCGAACAACCATAAAGTTTCTCTGCCTTGAAGCAGGGAAAGTTTCTACCGGCTCGTAATGACGACCAACGGTGTCGGAATAGACCAACTTCCTCTTATCTACATTGTAAATTCTGATTGCTAGACCCTGTTTTTAGTTAATACCGAGGCGGAAGTCAGCTTCATTCCCCTATTTTAACTAAACCTACCGCTTTGTTGTCATACGACTAAGTACCGCCAATGGTACGCCACTAGCCACCTTCGGTCATCAGTCGCTTACCCTGGACCTAAGACTTCGGCACACGTTCCGCTGGACATCAACGATTGCTGAATTTTCCTGTTGCCATCATCGGCATTGACTTTCTTAGGTATTTTGTCCCCTTGGATGATGCGGTAGCCTAAATGATAGTCGACACCTCAACGAAATTCAATGTACTTTACACCACTACCTATATCACATATTTAAGTCCAGTATACACCCTTCCTCAGACTTCGCCAGACTGCGCCTACCGCTTGTCTCAGTATGCTATGCTCGTTCAGCCAATGAACGCAGTCTTGCCGCGACTTCTCTAGGCACGCACCACATACGGATGAATGGCCAAACTGCCACGTGCGTCCATGCAGGTTATCAACAGAGAAAATAAAGGTTATTAGGGCGCTGTTTGAGCAAAAGCTCGGTAAGAAAAATCGACCATTCTGACGGCCCTTGGTCAAATTTCTTTCAGGTATTTCCAAGTAATCTGGTAAGTGGCGCCCTCGCGGTGTTTAATGCTCACATATTTGGCTAATCGTTCCAAATGAGTATCCTATCCCACACATGCAGGACCTCACCGCATGCCACGCACGTAAGACGATCTTCAGAATAATCACTCTGGTTCGCGCCTATCACAAGCTACCCTAAGAAGAGAATGAAATTCCTAAAACGGCCGTTCTCACTTCTTTCCGTTAGTTTAAATGTTACAGAATGCAGTTGGACTATACTACGCATACACAAACTTTCCAAAGCTTCACGCACGATATTAAACTTGGCCTAGACTTCGCTTCTTCCTACCTCGCTACTATTTTAGCAGCCATTTGAGCAGAAAAAGAAGGTCTCAAGCAACTTCGATCTCTCTTCCAGCGCTTAAGCCAGCAAAGTGTGAGAGTAATTTCGATAAAGTGCGAACTCGGGAAATGAACGTTAGATTTCTTAAGCCACCTTTCTTCCTCAACTGGTATAGATCTGATTTTCAGTCTGATCTAGTTCATCAAAGGCTTTACTGCTCCGAGTTTGTAGATTGGTCAACTATTATCGACGCTTTAATTTACGTTGCGCTCACCTAATGCAGCCTCTGACTTACCTAATCTGGGAATGAGCATAGGTTCGCTATCCCTGACACACCACAGACAGTCTAAACTGAGCTCAAAGATGCTAGCTGCAACATAGCCCTCCTTTCTCAGTCCTAGGTGAAAGCACCAAATTATATTACGACTGCTGCCATATACGTAGTGATGGGAGCCGCCCCACAACAAGGCGTTGTTTGGAAATGGCAAACCCTTGGGTTCGTTACAACGGCCTTCATGCAGCGGAGTCCTACCACAGGACGTTTTGCAGGGAACTGTTTTCTATATACTTAGCCATTCCTCACTCCCGGTAACCAAATGAAGACCGCGTTGTTATGGTCTACACTGGCCACAAGCCCCTCATCTTTGGTTTGAATTCGCTTGCGATCAATATTGATAACGGAAAGCGAGACAGCTAGAATCTCCCGGTCAGTTTACTGCTAACATACTTCATTCCTCACATGTGGACAATCTCCTCGCCAATGCGCTGTCGCGCGTAAATAAAGCAATCCAGTATTTGTCAACCATCAGCCTTGCCGCCATGGCATCGGTTAAGACCCAAGATTAAGACACAACACACTCTGCAGTCCACTTCACCCCATGTGCAACTTTTTCCTTTACAAGCTATGGAAAGTATCATACTTTTGACAATAACAATGGTAATCCTAGACTATTTTGTCCGTCTCCATTAGACGCAGTGTCTTTGACGTACCGCACACAATATCACATCCCGGTATCCGTGTATCTATTAACCTGGTCACCAAAAGTTTCGTTTAGCTACGCGTAAAGAAAGATTTCTTTACCTAGGCACGTGCTTGACTTCAATGCCAGGGCTCCGAAGTACATCGTCACACCCGCAGACCACTTGGTTCGTGTCCCGCTTCAAACTCTCTTTCTCGTATGTGCACGTACACCAGTTAGATAGCTTGCCTCCTTTACGCGGATTTGAATACATACGTAAATATGTCAATCGCTTCACTAGATGGTCGGAAGCCATTCTCGTAACAGACAGCAGAGCTGTGACTTATATCAGGGTCTACTTAGACCGGAAGAACTTGCATTACTGATGTCCATTTACCAATACAACTGACCGAGAAACACCCTTAGAATCTCTACAACGAGATACATTTTGCAACGTTTCTTCAGTCACTGCATTCCTAACACAGTGTATCACATCACTGCCAACGGGTTAGTTGAACGCTTGCATGGACAGATCAAAGCCTCGCTCTGCGTATCCACCGACCCTAGCTGGAGCAGCAGCATCAAAGCTGACCTGCAATGTGCACCAGCAGATCTGGTTTCCGGCACAACGCTTAAGTTACTAGGAGCTATTGCTTGGTCTTCCCCATGGTTTGGTATAATGCCACCTAACTTTGCGTCCTCCCTAGCTCAACGCATGGGTGAGCAGCCTAGATATCTGCAAATGCAGAGCAGACAGTGTGCCTGCACTCATATTTCTCCGCAACGAATAATTGCGGCGCCTTCTCCAGCTCGAGTACACTGGCCCATTTAACGTCCTGAAAAATACACGGAAACCTTTCAATTCAGATCAGAATGGCCACCGAACAATAATGTCCATCTACCGCAACAAAGTGGCTTTCGTTGAAGACCACTTGCAACCAATCCTTTTGCTATCAAACAACACCCGCACCTGTGGTGTCTTTCCGAGAACTGGACATCCTAAGTCCCTCCTTTCTCCTTGACATTCAGCTAATTCCAGTAAAACTATACATCTGTCCATTTAGCACGTCAGTTATTTGATAGCTGAGAGATCTTGAATCATCTTTATAAGAATATTTACGGCGCAGCTTATCAAAACAACTCGGCGCACATAAGTTTTAAACACGTTTATTTATTAAACGGTTGCATTTCCACTTGATGTTTTGCTCTTCGTCATGAATAATATCTTCTGTACTCATTCATGTTCTTTCCAATTAGGTAATGAAAAGGATGGGTGATAACTTCTCAATGTTCCACACACACCAACGTTCCAACAATGTGAAATAACTAGCAATACGATGTGAAAACCATGGGCCAGGCTCAGGCTAGCCAATGTAACAAACACGAGTCATTCGTCAGTGTCGAAACCGCGCAACTGTATAGCTATTTGAAGCACTTAACAGCATTGATAATACAACTGATAATGTAGCAAGGGAAGACTTTTTCACATCACAATGAAACCGAGTCAAAGTGTACATGACTGAAACTCCTTGTAGGGAGACAAATTCTCGAAGTACTTGCTCGCCGGATGATTGTGAACACAGAGCAGGATCGACCGCTGGTTCTCAGTATCAGGACGGAGGTCCTGGTTACACAACATCTGGGTTGGCAATGAAGTGCCTTGTAATATGTGTTGGGAATCACATCGAAGAGATAAATAGGCGGGACGAATGTCTCACAGAACAAAGCATTCGAAATTCTTCTATAATAACAGTTAGATAAATATTAACCACAGTACAGGCCAGCCTCCTTTTACACCAGGAAGAAGATCAAACTCGTCCAGTGGCTGTCCATACAGCTATACCCTTACAGCCATACCACTGTGGAGGTATTCGATTTGATTAACGTACTTTCATGGGTACCAGAATTTAGCCAGCTCGAATCATGGCGTCCCACGGTTCTTCTTGTCAAGGCCTCGGTAGAGTCATTGAACAGCGAGTATAAAGATAGGTCTTTTTTACCTGCTGTCCGTTCCAAATGCATGCAATCAATTGTGGATCGCATATATTTTGCGGATCCCCTATTCTTTGGAAATGCAACGGTACTTGCCAACTTATCGTGTCGACGCTGAGCACGTGATCCCTGCATTTCACGTACTTTCGTGTTGTCGTCAAAACTGTCCTTCATAATTTATTTTTGTAGTCATGCAACGCCTCTCAACCAGTCTATAAATGTTTGCTTAGGATACCGTTGAAGTACTTGCTCCACATCTGCCCGATGTTTAGTGACTACGCAGACAGCACGCACAGTAGTGTCTACTCTCGACTGCACGGTGGTTCTATATAACGCTTTTAAGTAGTCGTGGACCTCCTTATGCTGGCGTCGTTTCACGTAAGATTACATGCACTTCGCCTTTCCCATCCGTTATGCATTCTTGATATGTTGGGTCTGCCGAGTTCTCTTCAAGCGCATATTACAAAACTTATTACTCTTCTTCTAGTTGCCGGAGTCCACCTTTTATACCACAAATCATTAATCCAATCGGGTGCTCACAGTTTGCGTTCCTGATAGTCTTCTCTGCTATAACGGTCACGCATTCCTTCAGGTGGTGCCATTAGGCATGGAATGAATCAGGACAAAGCAAGGAGTTACTTTGGCCTCTATTTCGTGCTTCTTTTCAGCAAAGGAACAGTGAGCTTCCGTCTGTTCATGGTAGATAAGCATTGCCAAAATTTGCGACATGTTAGATACAATTGGGTACGCACCGGTTTGCGAACTGCTCCACACAATACTCGCTTCCTGCGCTTTCACACTGGAGTAAGAAAACTTAGTCGAACGAGTGAGCGTGACTACTATACCACGTGCCCACTAGGGGTCCATTGCTCGCCACCTACCAGGAGACTCGAAGTGGCACGTCAGCGTTTCTTGTACATTTGAGACCTCTGCTCGGAGTATGGTTGCAATAAGCACTTGCTATTAATCCTGTGCATTCCGCTTGACCGACTTTTCACAGACGTTAGACATCGTATCCGTTCATTCTCATTTCTAGCGCATGGAACTGCGTTTGAGCTGATAGCACTGCTAGCGACGTGCTGCACTGGTCGTAAGGCGAAAACTAGATTTTGCCTTGGTAGTAACTACGAGCAACCGTTGCCTAGCGTTACACCATACGGTGAACTCAGTCGGCGTTAGCATCGATGGTTGTTGCAATGAGTCCAAGGAGAAAGCAAGGATGCACTAAGTTGTACGTGAAAGTTTGTGCATGTCCCAGCTCATTACAGTGATTACAACGATGATTTCAGCTGAATTTGTACTCCCCATGCTTCCGCTCTATATTCGTTCATTCATACACTGGATGTTTTGGATCTATTTATCCTTTATCATTTTTTGAATATCGAGCCAAGTAGGTTAACCACGGAAGAATCGAACCTCTCGGTTCATTGCGTTTGATCTCACCTGAGCTTAATCGCTATCCTAGGTATTCGGGTTTGGTTGAGCTCAAGCTTGGGTCAGTGGATGTTGCTCATGAACATCCTTTTACCGTTTTGACGATCGGATTGAGTTACTAGTTTGACGAATATGCTTTGACTATACTTATATGCAACTCTGCAAAAAGACATAGAAAGAACAGAACAAGCTACTGATATGCATGTGGAGAGGAGAGATGTAGTAGCATCAGCTCCGCACTTTCTATAATACCAAAGGTAAAAACTTAGCACAAAGCTTGTGTCACATCTGTTGACAATTACAATAAAAGCGCTGAATGAGAGGATCAATGGTATATGGTGGAGAAAAGATACCGAAGCTTGATGTGTCCCGCCGGATGATCGGTTAGGGATGAGCAAAATGAAGGCAAAACTAGCAAAAGGAAATAGTGAACAACCGTAAATGGCAAACTTGCCGATTGAGGCGTTCCCGTCTAAGCCGTTCACACTTGGTTTTATGTGTTATCCAAGGTCGTGATTTCTGGGCAAAACTAAAGATGGGTTGATCTGCTTTTGTTTTTCCGATGTTTGTATGGGTCGTTTGGATTACGTGATGTAGTGTAGTACGGTCAGTGCACTGTCGACATGTGCTTTGAACACGGCTGGTACATGTGTATTCTACCGAGTGCGTTACTAGGACTAGTAGGGCCCACTGCTCATCACCAAGCGTACACATGTTCGGTAATTTCGGCACCGTAATTTTGTTCATTATCCTGGTGTTCGCTGGTAATATGTTACAGGCGTAAGTGCATCTTTAAGGAAAAGGGTACCGTGAACGTTTGCAAGCTCTTTCTGTGTAGCATCATAATAAAAGCTATTCCCTTACGGATAGCAACCGGTTATGTTTCGAGGAATTAGACAATCGATGCTCAGATTTTCTTTGGTTGAGAATTAAAGCGACAATGCACGATTTATCTCCATCTTGCTCCACCAAGAAGAATCTGACTAGAGGTTAGTAGCAACTGCCATAGATGGACTTTGTTAGTTTACTAGACGAGATATTATATCATTCTCAACTCACTGAACTCTATTTAGCAGTTATCTAAGAGATATCGGACACATTTTATTAGAAGCAAGCCTTGATCCCATGCACTCCATGGAACTGCAAATGGAGCTAAAGAGAACGAATTTGTCCGTCGCTAGCGCAGTAAAATTAACAAAGTTCAAGTAGTGCGCACCTAGCCCGGTACTGTCTGTGAGTGTGTTTTGCGCTGCTGATCTTAGTCCGTCAGGATTTACACTATAGCATTATATAATAGTACACTATTTATAAGGTGTTAATTTGGTCCGCCATCTGTCGCATTAGTCTTTCAATGCCTTGAGGTCGTTTCAGTATCATGACAAGGCTTTTGCCCAGATCGTCATTTCGGAGGAGAAGATGACATTAACATCGTCGGCGAGCAAAATGATTCTCACTAAGAAACAGAGGGAACCACGTAAAACTTTTAGGGGGACTAAGATGCTATGCTGAATATGGTCATTAGTCGTGGGTTTGTGTTTTAATTCAGTGCTGTTTGTCCGGTCCGATTAGGTTCGATTAGAAAGCCATGATTTGGATTATATCAAAATTTGATCTGAAATGCCGAAAAATATAGACTTGCTTAATATACCAGAATGTAGGAGCGTGTGGGGCCCTTTCTTCCTGTCCAAGAAAACGTTAACCAAAACACGCGATCTAAGAAATGAAGCTGGCGGTTTCGGCATGATATTTGCGTAACAACTTCATATATATATTTGTAAACTAGTTAATGAAGTGACAAACTTTTAAGTACATCCTCTGAGACTTATTCCCTTCAATGTGACACGATTTGGGAGTGGCTAATGTCCAGAGTGGCTGACATTGTTAAAATATCTAGATATCGGCATCCCAGTTTAACTTTGCTTAAGCCTTGTGTCGAGGATACACTTACCGTACTACACCGTATCACCAGTAACACTGCTTTTAGACACAGTGGGTGCTAAAGTGCTACTTGGCGTCCTCCTGTAGCTGGCCAAAGATGGACCCAAATTGACCACATATCCAAAAGTTATGGATAGCGTGATGCCATCCTGGATTACCGCTAGTACTGGAGTACCTGCGTTGACTCTGATCATGCCTTGGTACGCTGTCGTTTCTCCATGAATTTTACCGGGAAGCGCACTAAACGTCCCCTCCGATTGGCAACTGAGAAATTGTCTCAGTCTTCGGTGAGGCAAGCCTATCAAGAAGCACTGTATACCGAACTTCCGCTGTCTTATTCTAATGACTCTGAGCTTCAGTGGAATAAGATCACGGCCGCCATGCACGAGGCAGGAGCATCTCCTTGTGGCACTACCCATCGTCACCGCACCAGCCACTGGATATCGGAAATGTCTGTGAATCAGTTCGAATCTAGGCAAAACCAACTGGCTAGCTCTGAGCCCAATGTGATCAGACGGGCTATTAGGCGTGAGTTAATGCGGAGCCTACGTGTTGAAAAGAAGCCTGGTGGACTAGTAGGGCTCAAGAAATGGAGGAAACAGGAGTAGTAGGCAATTACCGCAAGCTCTTTCAGCTGATCTGCGCCCATTGGTCCCAGGAAACCGCGCGTCGTTGAGACAAACAAACAGCGCGCGTGCACTGATACACAATAAGGAGCGCCGTATTGCTCGTTGGGCGAAACACTTTAAAGATGAATCCAGTTGGTCCCCTCCTCCCGGACCTGTTCCTACTCAGGTGATGCAGGACGAAACATGGACGGTTAGTTTAGAGCCTCCGTCGGAGGCCAAGGTCTAAAACGTGATCACAGTCCTCAATCGTTTTCGTGCGGCCAGACCGGATTCCCTCCCACCTGCAATATTAAGGATGTAGTTGAAGTCCTCCGCAAAGTACTGTCCTACCTATTCAATGTATCTGGAATGAAGTGTGTCCCTGCTAAATGGAGCGAATCGATTATACTGGCAATATACAAGAAGGGCAGTCGCACAGCCGGTTTAAACCATAGAAGTATTAACCTAACGCTAGTTGTGACAAAAGTACCGGCCTCAATTCTTGTTTGTCGCTTCACTGTGGAATGGGAATCTCGGATTAGGGAAGAGTAGGCAAGCTTCCACCCAGGACGTAACTGTATAGACCATATATTCACTCTGCGGCGGGTGCTAGAGCAGCACCACGCATACCGCAGACCGACAATAGCTGTGTTCCTCGATTTCAAGAGTGCGTTCGGTTCAGTCGATCGATGTATTCTGTTCGAAACACTTGCGCGGAAAGGTGTTCCCACGAAATATGTGAACATTCTACGTGCTCTATACTCGAACAGTACAGGCCGTGTCAGGGTCTACGTTGGCCCATCGGATAGCTTTCCGACCAGAAGTGGCCTTCGTCAGGGTCGTCCGATTTCCCCATTTCTGTTCAATTTCGTCGTGGATTATATCATAGAATGTTTCCTTGCGGAATATCACGATGCAGGCTTTGAAATGCTGCCTGGTGATAAAGTAGATTTTGCGAACTATATCTTCTTGCTTTTCAATGATGTAGCGGCGGCACAATCAACCCTGAATAGCCTGTCGAGAGTGGTCCCATTATTTGGTATGCACTTCGCACCATCTAAGAGCAAAGTGTTGCTGCAGTTCCCCCAGCCACTTTATGAC
>CALYDF020005439.1:0-14334 GCA_944474145.2 Dicrocoelium dendriticum | reverse complement strand
CACACAGACTGTGAGTCTTCTTTGGAGCATTTGAAGCTTACGGTCGCAAAAATACATGTCGTCCTTATCCTGAAACATGCCACAATACACACGGCAGTGTCCTTTTCTATCACAACAACTCACGTAACCCGTCGCCCGAATAGAAGCAGCACAAGTTAAGTAGCTCAACAAATTAGGAAAATGTCGACCTACAAATCAATTTACAGTCGTAATGTGAATCGGCCAAAACTGGGGCATGCGGCGGCGTGCAGGAAAGGTGCGAAGTAGCTGGTTGCTAATCAGCAGTCTGTACAGTGTGAAACGATTTAGGTTGAAGGGTCACGGATTTGTCAATAGTGCAAGATGAAAACTTAGAATTTTCTGTGTTGTAATTTTTCGGGGCAACAGTGCGCAAATATCCATGAGGAAATAAGTGTAGGGAGTGGTTATAGGGCTATCATATCCTCCAATAACTAATCCAGTTTGTCTGTATGAGTAAAGTTCTTATAGCCACTATAAAGCACAACAAATATATCTACTTTTATAAAAAGGTAGCAAACGTGTACTGAACCTCATGAATTCCAGTAGAGTCAGCGACGAGGGACTATCAAAATGCAAATGCATAGGGAAATAAAAGTATGTGGCTATTGTGAATGTCCCGTTTTAAATTATGGATAGCTACAGGAAAATGGGTTATATTCCTTTTAAAAGATAATCAATTGTGGCTGCGTATGCATTCTGGCCATAAAAATTCCGACAAATTCAAGCAATTTCCGTGCATTTAAGTGCCTCGAATCGTAGTAGTGTGCTAGGTAAATATAAAACTCGGTAACAGAATGTGAGAAAATTGAGAAGATTAAAAATTATTGAAAGCTAATAATTCGGAAACGTAGCTTGAGCAAAGGTGTTTCAAGTAAAGCACCAAAAGCACCGCGTATGTATAAGGATGCAAAGATCTTCCGACACATCTAAATGAATACGTATTAATATATAACCTTTATCCCCAAATAAGCGAGACAAAATCACAGTGGCATTGTCATGCACGTGCAACCGGTCGTACATAAAGTTGTGCACGGTTTGAAAAAGGATTTGCTTAGTGGTTAAAATTGACTTAATTAAGGTATAAGTGACACTAGCTAAACGAAACTTGTCTTTACCACCTACCTTCTTTCGGGTATATGGAGCTTGGTTTATAGAATATAGTCCAATATATTAAAATTCCAATCATGAAATAAGTAACAAGCAGACAGCATAAAGCCCGTTAACTATTTGCCTTGATGTAATGTTATGAACTTGACTATTTTGAATAAAAGCCTAGCTAAATGACTAAGTGGTTTATTCTGGACCGGGTGAGGCACAACAAAAGGTATAATCTGATGTGTACGATAGGCTTAAACGCAAGGAATGGTACAAGCAATTGATTGCTAAAGTTACTAATAAAAATTTTTACGTTGTACCTATAGACAGTTGTCGAGTAGTTGCGGCATCAACGTAGGAAATGGCGCTGGTGCGTGGAACGCTCAAAACGACCAATGTACTTGTAAATGCCAATACCGGTAATGTTTCGCTATGTTGACAGTTAAGCATGTGCCGTGTGAAACAGTTTGGTGCAACTGCTCCTGTATGAAGAAACATTTTTTCAATTATCGTTGTACAGAAAAGCAATGCTTCTGTGCGTGGTTCATACTTAGTTATCTGGTAGCATGGAATCCAATATGGAAGAGGAATGGGTAGGGTTGGGGCCTTAGAAAGCCTGAGATAAACAATCTTTTCCAGAAAAGATATTAGAAATTCGTCCAATTAGGTAATTAATATGTGAAACTTTAATTGTAAGGAGTTCGTATCCATGGAGTGATAACTGTCCCAATTATGCATAGATACTCAGCAAGAGAGGTTAGATGTTATATCGTCAGTATTTCGAGACGTTTTAGATTATTGTCCAGCAAGCGTTTTCCCTATAAAATACGACAGACCTCTGTTTAGCAACACTGCAATTTGATTGATGCAAAGCAGCACCAAAATAAAGGTACTGCTCACTACTTCACACTGGCAACGTTTACAATATCTGAATTGTATGACCACAACGGTAAATGAGCAAATAAATTCCTGCCCTTGTATAAAAAGTTTGTAACCTTAACCTTTGGGACAATGGTGTTTAACAAGCATTTTCGTGATTTCATGCCAGGGTAGAAATTGAGAGTCTATCTCCGAAACCATTCAAAACCCCAGCAGGAATTTCCATAACAAAAGCACTTAAAGCTTACACAGCGCTTTTGCGCCACAGTCCTTCCTGGCGCCAGTGAACATACCTATTATTTTTGAATCGCAACTATGCGAAAAATAAAAACAGCTTTTCTAGCCATGTAGTTTACAAACAGATACCTCAAGCTGTTGGTGTACGTTTGCTTCCAAAATGTTCAAGTAGCTCTGTCAACCATTTGATCATGTCTGTACTGGTATGATTCGTTTCATCGAGAATAAACCTACTTATTTTAGGACAATCTTTCAGCCAGGTTCAAGGGATCAAAATTGTAACCCAAGTGAATGCGGAACAGAATAAATTAGTAGCAACCGGTCGGAGATATAGCAAGGTTCATCATATAACAACCAATGTGCCTGGGAGTTTGCTTTATTACTGCTTGCTGCTTCATGTGGTTGCTAGCCATAAGCTTTTTAACCAAATTACTGACAAGCACAGAAGTCGGCTTAATTAATTCAAAGAAGGTAAACTGGCTCCAAGAAAAGATCGTAGGTAGGCATCCATTCGTTTCCCATTAACAAGCTAGATAACGTACACCCATAAAGAAGCATCGGACGATTGTAACTCCGGGATAGATGCACGTTGGACATGCAGTCAGGGTAAATACTAGCAAATTTTGATGATAGGGCCTATTTGCTGGCTGACACAAAAGAGCGCCAGGTTAACACTAGGTAATTAAAAGTCTTAAATACTGTTTTAGATAAGGAGCGTCAGCGTTTATCCGGAAAGTAATAATGTTTGAGACATTGATGGGAGGCAAGTGTCATTAATGCACACAATGTTTTTCCGAAAGTAAACAGGGTTGAACTTAACTGTTCTGACCCTAGGCAAAATAACAACAAAAATGTAGGTCTTCAAGTAAGTTGAGTAGTTTTCCGATAAACCTTTCCTCTAGCTTCAAGTGAATGTTCTGTGCACTTTAAAACACTGACAGCTTTGTTTTTTCAAAGAGAACAGCCGTTAGACCGCATCGGTGGTAGGCAGAGGTCAATAAGATCGACCGACCATTATGCACAGATATCTGAAAAACGAATAAGCAAAATAGTATACAAACATAGTGGCATCCATAAGTAATTGAAGAGTGCTTATTTGATGCTGCAGACAACGCTATAGGGAATTTATAAGTATGCTTCGGTTTATACCTCAAGTAATTACCATATGCAAGCGTTAGCTTTTGTGAAGTTTGACAAAACGCGGTTCCGTTGAAGCAAATAATGTAGCTGAGCCCTAGTGGCCACGGATGTGAGAGACGCCAATGCCGGTACGTAGGTAGGGATAACGAATACCGCGGCTGATGAAAAGAGGTTAGTTGCAAGCTAAGTAGAAACTTATCGTGCAATTGTCGAGAGGGATAGCCGGCATGTAGCAGTAAGTTCACTTGAAGTGAGGTTGAGTAAAGAGTAAAGCAAGGTAGCTGGGGTAAGTTAGTAAACGTGGATATTAAGTTATGATAGTGAGGTACGACAAGCGTATGAGGGGAAGTTAAGCAGGATAGGAAGCACATAGCCCCAGGCATCCTAATACTCGACAATACCTAAAATGCTGCTTCAGCTAGGTAGCTATGTTTGAAAAGACTTATAGCAAGTGGCAGATTAAAGATGGTTTCCCAGTAGCTGGGGAGTGGTCAAAGGCAGAAGACAGGACAGGCGAGAAAACATGTTTGCTGCACCTTAAGCATAGGAAGTCCAGGTAAAGCAAGAATGAAACAAAGAAAATTGTAGACATTAAACCTAGAGATTGACCAGCTTCCGCAAAATTGGAAGGTAGGTTTAATCGTTAAGTTCAACAAGAAAGACCGCTTGCTTAACCGTAGCAATCAGAAAACAAAATATAACGTTAAATAAGATAGGATGCCACAGCAGTCATAGATGACTGAGGCTTGGCTAGCAACAGTGAAATACAACAAGGTTAAAAAGAAGAGTAAGCTGATCATGCTGAAGCTGTGTTAGTTTTAAATGCATGAAAGGGAAAGGCCGCGGGAAACCGTCAGCCAATGGAAAGCAAGCAGGGAATCATTCTTGAAATAAATTTGTAGGTGTAAAAATGGCTGATGTTAATATATGTGGGGAAAAGCTGTTTGAAAAATCAAGCGGAAAATCTGGACTACCGGTGAGCTGAAAAGAATACACCACCGCTAACGCGTGAACAAAACCAACGTGGTGCAGCATATAGTGTTAAAGACCCTAGTGTTAAACTATTATTTAGTATGTGTGCAATAGTCGGTGTTCATTAGATGCAATGCACTACGCAAAGTAGAACGTAATAGAACAAATGAAAGACAAATGAAAACTATACTTTTTAGGTAAAGATTGCCTTTCAGTAATCTACAGCCTCATAAATACCATCAATTATTAAGAGAGAAAAATAATAAGTAGCTTCCAACCCTGCTCTTAACCGCAACCATTAGAAGCCGACCAATGCACTTAAAATAATACAGCCAAATTATGTGATGCACTATGGCGGAGCAAAGCATGGGCTCGTAGGAGCTTCGAAAGCGTCGGCTACTTCAGTGTTTTTGTTTTCCTTGGCTACCTACCGTCATACGCGAAGGCGTCGTGTGATTCATGCCCATATATTTGAGCATCGGCATGTAAGAATCTTTGTCAGTGTGTCCAAGTACCTAGAGGCAAGTGACGTTAAGATTGACTAAAGCAAAGGCTTGTTAGGCACCAAACATGCCTAGCATACTGAAGCGAAATCTTATAGCCAAATTGACAGTGAGATAACGTTTGCCATATTTATGTGACTACATAACAGTTAATAATCCTCTCCGGCCAGCCAACTATTTGCTTCTGACTGGGTTGGACGCGGCACCAGGCAATGAGCAAAGCCAGGTCAGGACACCGATGGTTTATAACTTCTAAATTTTTAGATATCTAGGTTCTCAAACATAGTGCCCCTAAGGTTTAAATACACATTCGTACACTCAGGTCCGCGCCCTCAAAATATGAGATAGGACAAATAGTATTACTGCATTGACTTTTTTGTAAATCATCACAAGCATAAATTTAGTGGTAAGGTCCCTCCCAGTCGGATGGGTATATAAAGGAGTAGAAAACCTCGGTAACGAAGCTGGCTAGTAGAAAACCCACAGGGATATCCATAGGTTGTAAAATGTACGTGTGTACCTCACAGAAAATTGCCACAAATATTACAGCCCATCTAGAGACAGAAACACGAAATTTGCAAAAATGTTACTTGTAAGTGGGAACAGATATAGGTACCAATGTAAACCGACGTGTCGACCAGTCCGCAACACCGTATTGCAATTGGCAAGTGACAGGAAATAAATTATTTTAGTGTGCGCTAAGTAATACAAAATCTGCGTTATAGCGTAAATAAATACATAAATGGTTCCCTTTCGAATTTTTCGAGGTACACCCAAACAGGCGTGAGCAAGTATTTAAAGATGGTTTCGCAACACGTTGGTTGCTTTGTAGGCAAAGCGATTATTGCACAATATATCGAATTCATTGAACTGGCAAAGGCATCGTATAGGAATAGAATCTTTGATGAGGTAACGATAGTCTGTGTTCAAAAGGGTGTGTTGTAGAGATCAGCAGCAAAAGTATAACAAATAGAGTGGCGACGGCTGGTATACACGAGGAAGCGCCGTTTTAGGGCACACATCAACAAGATATTGAAGTGTAGTGAAATGACGCTCTGGTTAACTTGCCAGTGTGCATTTGTGAGTAGTGACCTTATTCAATGGCCATGCACGTCCGCCACGTCACAGTGTTGTTAAATAGACTTTGTGGCTTTCTATGGGGAGAACGTTTGCCAGGCCAAATCCTAGAACACTTGCTAAATCTTTTCGTATTGTAGTGTATAACTGTTGGTACCCGTTACCGTTCGTTCGGTCACTCGATATTCGTAGTTAGATGAGCTCCAGATTTCTACCTTGGCTGGCCGCATTGCTTAGGCAAGGTCCGCCATCGGTCCTTGAAACTGGTCGAAAAGTGCGATGTCAAGAGGAGTCAGCTGAAGAATGGTGCAAACGTTAAATAAATAAATAAATATTTTATTCTCGACAAAGCGAGACACGCCTTTTGGGCATGATCAGCAGTAACGCAGTTGGAATTCTCTGTTGTGCTACACAAATCCTGGCGTAAAATCCTCGTATCCAGGTGTCAACACCGGTTAGGTCACGTGGTGAGTGTAGTTGATGCTTAGTTAAAGTCGTATAATCTCAAACGAAATTGCGATTTTTCCTACCAATTCATAATCGTTAGAAAACTTGCGTTAATTCGTTTGAGCTCAAGGGCGAACCCTGAAGTTCAGCGCATGCAAAAAGAGAGATTGTCCATAGAAGGGGTAAGAGTTCCTTTTCATGTGCTTTGGCAGGAGAAATTGTCGTCACGCCCAAGTTGCTGCTTTGTTATGTGCCATAAGAAGGTCGCCAGGTAATTGGCATAACAAAATGTTCTTGCGGAATTGAGACGCGCCAAACAGCATTGTTCGAACTTCAGGGAGAAGTAATGAAGCTGTGGATGCCAAATTAAAGCGTTTGCAATAGTTGTGTCTGTCATACATAGTGGATAACGGCTTCATGTAAATATATAATTCCAGGCGAGTAAGTTGTGAAACTGTGCTTGCGGGGCAAGCTAAGCCCATTCAGTTAGGCACTGAGCAAGCGGAATCCGCCAAAATGAGCTAGAGGTGGGTCCATTCGGAACAAACTGAAGCTGTCAGGGGGTAATTTGGGTTTGAAATCCAGGAGACTATTTCAATGCAGCTGGCTGTTGTGAACAGTTTGGCCGGTGCCAGCTAATGCACATTCTTACACCAACCGCCGTATCTGTGGTAATATTGGGAAATATATGCAACGAATAAGAAGCAAGTAAGCACACGTAGAGATAGGAGGGCATCGTTAAACACCATAACGAGAATGGAGGCATATAACAGCGCCTAGTCTCGTGATGCTGCGCACTTTTGTTTAGTATGTTTGGGTTGCAGTTGCCTTCTTACATCATATCTCAGGTGCGGATCAGAATACAACTACAGCGTACGCAGCAGTCTCTGCAGCATGCATGGTCCAAAGAGAGATAAGCGTGGTCACACCGTTCAGCGAAAAGTATAGGTAATGGCAGGTGCATAGCTAAAACGCTGAATCAATTAGCCATGAAGAAAGCAAGGGTAAAGCGGTAAGTAACTTAAGTGAAGTCAGGGCCAAATGGATTGAGATGCAGGGCAATGGGCAGTTATTTCCTTCAACAGCGTTTGAAGAGAGGAGGCAAAACAAAAGAGCGATGAAGAGCAGATGCCTGTGAGCGTTGGTGCGGCAAGCTGGTAGTGGAACTGATGACACTTAAAGCGCCCATAACTAAACAATCAGAAAATTGTCAGGGACGAGAGAAACGTGATATAAGTGACAAAAGTTCTGTGTTATTCTTGGGCATCGTCACGCATCACCATCCAAATAGAAGCATATTAGGGTCTATCGGATATGAGCCATGTATATGTGTGTGCTTGTTTTGCGTTAAGTTGTAAGGGTGCTTTATAATTACAGTCAAGTTGAAAAATTAATAAAATAACCACTTTGTTATTCTCGCATGCGTCAAGGCAAACTGGATACGGTTTGACCAAAACTTTACAGGCAAATACATCGAAAAATGCACGTTGCATAACGTACAAGTGAAAGATAGCTGAAAGTTACAAAGTTTGCGCTAATCAACCTACTAATGTAAAATGGGTGGCTGTGAATTTACTCATTGGCGAATCACATCCACCACGGTGCTGTGTATTTACACGGACATTTGTGTCCTTTTTGGGGAGAACGTATGCCGGCCGAAAACCCACCACCTACTGGAATACTGCTGTCGATCATTTTAAACATGTTGGAAACAGACTGGGCTACTTACACAGAGCCTGTTTGCTCGAATGGTTGCAGTCGAGTTGCTCCCAAAATTTTATTTATCTGCTAGAATGACTGATTCCGAGTTCATCATTGTTCCTTGAAGTCGAAGACGAAAATTGATCACAGAAGATTGAGTGAAGGATTGCGCATGTGGGAAGGAAATTCGACATAACGGTTTAGATTTTCAGTTAAGATATACGCGTCCGTGTTGTAAAGAAGTGCTGGACTTGTGTACTAAATGAATTGTAAGTAGCTGAATCCGGGTTTTAGCTTCAGTCCAATGCCGGCTCTCCAGAAATTCCCGGTTATCCTTTGGACCGCGTAGAAAAACTTTGGGGACAAATTTGGAGAAGACCGCAGAAAGCAGCCTTAAAAACAAGCAAGGTGTAGGTCCTTGTATGTATATGTTACCCTAAGACAAGCTGATATAAACTATTCAACAAACGATACGCAGAAAAGTTCGTTTTGGTAATGTGACAAACTGCGTGGCAACTGAGAGCGATCTGCGAGTTATCGGTCAAAAGTTGTGTAAATACTATATAGTAAGACAAATTAGCAAAAGATAGAAGACAAGCGACGATTGACTAGTGTATGGACATCAGATTATCATAGGCTAATATTTTACGGTACGCAGAATAAGTAGTAACATTATACAGTTAAGAGAGAGGTAAAGCGAAGTATTGCAGTGGAGATATGACTCAGACGTAGAGTGAAGCTGTCAGTAAGTCTAGAAGTGCGGATACAAAGTATAGCTAAGCGTAGATAAGTTTGTTCTCCTGGCGTGCTACGATATAGAGGCCAGGGCGGACTGGGCATTGAGATTACATGTGATGGGGACGAAAACCCGTACGGAGCAGCGGCTCCGAACAACTAGGGTTTATAAATGGTATTTTTACCTTTGACCAGAAGAATATGGAATATCTAAAGTGCTAGTAAATGACAGCTAAAGCCGAATGAGTAGCGAAGGATTCAGAAGTGTATCGGAGTCCAGTATGTATCAAGTATATAAAGCATTTGAGGCGGGTAACTGGTAATTGCACATAAGTATGGATAAAGCTTACGCAACTAAGCTAGGAGAAATAGACCTTCCTAGAGTGCTAGGATATGAGCTAAAAGTGGTTTATTAACTGGAAGCGGCGGAATGCGAGAATGCTAACACAGTTGTACGTTGGTACAGAGAACAGAGCGCCGTCGCACATGGATGGTTTTCTTTCTAGCGGGCTAGGAGAAGCGTGATAATGTGAAATGGGCGAGCAAAGCCGGAGATGGGGCTGGAATGCTACTGCAAGCAGTTGTCGTAAATGCAGCATTGAGTGAAGGATAACTAAAATTTAGGACGCGAAGCTAAATGGCAGCTGCGCGCTGACCAGGTAAGTTATACTAGCTTGCTAGAAGAGATCTAAATGAGGTTAACTGCTAAAAGTCGGCGGGCTAGCATAATACAAGTAGACATGTAGTTTAATGTAGTCATCAGAGCATATGAAGATATATTGCAGCGGCGTGCAGATAGTTAAGGAGTTCTTGGGTGCTAGGCCAAGGGTAGTATAATAAACAGAGCCAGGCAAGTCAGTGAGATAGCTGATATGTTGTATCCGATGATGATTCAAAGGCATTGTGATGAATTAAAGTTAGGTAAACAACAGGACGGGCGAAGCTAACTTGCGGCTGTGGGATGACCAAAGACAACTAAGCTAGCTGGATTGGTAGAAAAGCGGTGGAATTAGTGCGTGTACGAATGCAGTTGATTTGTTAAAGAGGTCAGTGAAGTACTCTGCAATGCGATTTCGCTGGTAATGTGTCCGAAGCCATCGTTGGCGTTTGCGAATGCTGAGCATGATGCGAGACTAATCACTCTTGTGTTCAACCTCCCCGACGAAGTCTCCTTTGAGATGTTCAAAGAGACGATGGTCGCGTGCTATGGAAACTAACCGCAAGCACTGGAAGCTAACCGGCTTCCAAAACTCATCACGCTTTACCAGCCGCGATAGGCTGAGTTCAGATGACCAACTCAAACTGCCCACTGCGACGGACAGTTGTGAATTTGTCTAGCCACCTTTGTTAACCATCTCTATTTTACGCCGTCAAGACGAAAGTTTACTAAGGATCTACTGACACTGACCGTAGCTGACTCGACTCAGGTCGACGCAGACGACCCAAAATCCATGAATGCTTCTCATCAGCAGCATATCAAGGCTTAAGTATGCACAACAGTAACATTAGCTGGTGTCAAACAGGTGCCGAGTGCCAAATGGAGACGTTCAAGCGTCACACTATAAAATTTGCCTGCAACTGCAGTGCCCCGCACTCCGAATTCGCAGCTGGCGTGTGCGGATCCATCGCTGATATCTGCAACTGTGGAGCACAACGCGAGACACAGCACATTTGTGTTCAACATCCCCGCAAAGTATTCATTGAGGCGTACAGAGCAATGGTAACTTCATCCTGCAAAATCGAACGGCAAGTGCTGGAAGCTAACCGGCTTCCAAAGCGCAGAAGTTGTTACCCAGCCCCATTATGCTGAGCACAGTTGACAAACTCATGCTGCGCACTGCGGTGGCTAGGTGTGAGCAAATTTGTTTAGCCATCTCTATCATGCAGATTTAGGTTGGTTCCTCAATTCTAGGGACTTCCCTGACTAGGTTATTCTACTGTTTCTACTACTATTCTTGTTCTGGCGCATTTTATAACTCCTGCCCTACCTCTCTCCTGACGTTTCTGATTACGTTATTTTAACTCCTTTCGCTTTCCTCCACTTCTTATTCTTACGCTATTTTTTATCCCACTGCAGGGTGCGGCGAAATTAGTCCACCCGGTTGTGAATGTTGTTGCTCTTAATCACTTTATTTGTGAATACCTTTACGCACCACTCCTATACATTAGTAGGTACATCATTACACCGCGCATTCAACGCTTTGGCCTCAAGGCTCAGAGACCCAAGTTGCACGTTTTGACTCCTGGTTCTTAATGCTAAGTAGCTTAATAACAAAATGCCTACCGTTTTCCCCCTGGTATGCACGTCTGAAATAGATCTGATTTTTATCCTCGTAACCTGATTCTTACAGTATAGTTATGATGAGTACTCTCCTTATGTATACTGCCTCTTTTTCCACTGTCGCCTGCGCTATTTTTATATAAAGGAGGTTTTCTCAGCCGTTGCCATTCAAACTTCAACCCTTAATGCAGTGCAAGATTTAGTTTGCACTGCTACCGAGGTTAATGGGCCATCCTTGTTTTTAATTGCACCCAGGGATTTCCGATAGTTCCTACACTAATAATAAAGCGCTTTTGGAGGCATTGGAACAAGCCTTGTTCCTCCCGTACGGTTGTAACCGGATAGCCAGGAATTTAGACATGTCAAATGTCAACTGGCTTACACCAACCGCACCTGCAAGGTATGCAAGTCTACTCGCCTGTATAAAATTGTTTGGAGGAGCACAACATGTTCCTTCCCCGAATAGGGATAAACAGTTTCTGGAGGTAATTTTCAATATGAATTTCCCGGAAGTAAAAAGTAATGTGCGATGTGTTCTTTAGAAGTGAGTACAGGGTAGTTGTTTGCGCAATGCGGTTGGAGTGAATATCTACACGGAAAATTAACCATAATTAGGTAGTGCACCGTCGTCTGAAAAGCTCTATAAATTTGGCTACAACTTCCATTCTCTTAAGAGCGTGAAACTGGAAGAAATACGTTCATATTGACATTGGGGAGAAACCAAACGAAATATTTTTTACCTGGGTAGTATTCGTCTTGGTCTGAACAACTCCTGCAGCACGCTCAAAAGCAGGACTACCAGAGTGCAGAGTTTACAGCCAAACAGGCAAGAAGACACAAAAGACGCGGATGAACTACTGTAGTCCTCTTCAGTTTACCTAGGTAATGATGGCGAATGATTTGGCCATAGAACTATTAAACCACATTCGGCTAACTCAGCTCCGTCAGAAACGCATTGCACTACAGTGCGAGAGCATACCTCGCGCCCTAAGTGGTCTGCCACGTCGGAGGATACCGAAGGACGCTCCTTAGGGATATAGTATAGGAATTGGTGGCGACAGCACCACTAATGACCCGCGAATATTTTGTGCTGTTTAACTCAATTAAAAGTCACCTTGTATAAAGAGGGAAGTTGTGACCGAACAGCCGTCAAGAACGAATAAAGAACTATGCATACTGTTCAGTTCGACCTTAAAAGTATACAGGCAAGAAAACCAGCAACCAGGCCGCCCTTGAACCCTGGTCCAGATGGAATACTACCCAGGTTAAATAAAAGAATGCTGGTGAAGATATTTTCCTCTTCCAAAAGCTTTTACCTTATCCAAATCGCGCCGTTAGTAAGCTAAAGCTTGCACACTCCATTATTACGTTACGTCACAAAGATAAATCTAATCAGTAAGTTTACATGTTCGGCCAGATAAACAACTTCACCATTATTGTCGTCTAATGGAGAAACCGGATAAAAGGGAAAGTTTAGGTCATATCTACAGGGAAGGTGTCCTCCATAACGCTCAGCAGGGGTTCCTTAACTCACGTTCTTATGCGACATGCCAATTACATTATTTTGTCCCTAGCACAAACTATGCACTTTGACAAGGCAGTAAAAACATTGTATCTTTATATACAAAAGCTAGACCTTCGTTCTTCACCGACGCCTAATGAATCAGGCTAGAGCTTATGGTGTACCACAGATGCTGCTAAATTGCTTTCGCTGTTATATTAAACAAGGCACGCAATCTGTTTAAATAGGAGGGTTGGTATCAACTATTGCGGATGTTACAAGTGGTGTTGTTCATGTCAGCGTACTATGTCCACTCGTTTTCCTAATGTACGTAAAGGATCTAAGTGACGTGTCAACACAGTCACCTTTTTCTTCCTGCCGATGGTACAAAAATCATCCATGGCATTTTATTAGAAGAACTAGTGCGTTAACTAGATAAACTCCGTGATGAGTTAGCAGCTATGAGAGCCTGGTGTCGTGTGTGGCAGTTGTTCTCATCCCTCATTTTTTATAAAAGCACCATATCTACCGGATCCTTAACCATTAATAATACCGTTAACAAAGCAAGCACCAAACTAAAGGGCCTAAAATTGCGCTATTCCAATAGCTTAAGCGTTACCAAACAAACATATTTTAGAGTAGCTAAAACTTACCGGTCGGCCTATCACAAAAGCCGGCGCATTTACACTGCTAAGCATGAGTAAAACGCTACGTACTGTGCAATAAGCTGCAACTGGAATATTGTACCTTCATATGCAGCAGCTTAAAAACCTGGCCAGATCCTACTGGAAACAATCAGAGGAGAATGATCAAGAAGCTTCCATACGGAAATCAGTGTATGACTTACAAAGAGCGATGCATCCGCCTTGGGTTGCGGCGCGTGCACCTTAACCTTTGCTTTTTACATAAACTAGTTTGCAAAATGACATTTACTATAACCTAACGATAACAGCTAAACACTGGGTCAAACTTCAACTTACCTAATAAGAATATTATGCTTATACCCTTAAAGGCCGAAAAATTTCACTCCCGTTTTTGCTTGGTATGTTAGATAAATCTTTAGAATAAATTACTTACGATCCATAGGGAGTTTGCGCAAGCGTTACAATCTAAGCGGGACGTCCGAAACTATTTCAGCATTCCAAACTTGAAACGTATGCTTTGCCAATGATGAAAACTTCTTTGCCTCAGGCCCTGACGACGTCTAACGCAAGGTTGATCCCTCGATTATGCAAAATGAAAAGACACACTTGACGCTAGTTTTTTATTTTGGATATCCTCATACGTCCATAGGAAGCAACCAAGGAACTCGTCGGTTTCCCGCATATACTTTAGCACCTTCTGCATATAAGCCTTGGACCAAAATCAAAATATGCATAAATGGTAATGCAAGTAAACAGCTAAACCTTTGTGACAAACTTAATAACTTTTTATCCAATAGGCAGACAAAACTTATTAAACCTATGTAAGTTGATGAGAAATTATTTTAACAGGTTAAAGACTATTCGCCAACAACATCATATTGGGGCACTAAAGGTAAAAAGAGCAGTTGCTAAATAACTCACGAAATAAGCAAACGATTGTTCCTTTATTTCACGGTAACAAGAACAAGTTGCACTCCATTAACTTTCCTCTGTTTAATTTTAATTTTAATCTGACAATCCTTGAGTCCGACGCTTGGAATAAAGCTTCAGGTGGAGAAAAATGCAATTTGCCTTCGGATTGGACGAACCTGTAGTGTTCAG
>CALYDF020005438.1:0-14364 GCA_944474145.2 Dicrocoelium dendriticum | reverse complement strand
CTGACATTTCGAAGAGCAGCTCGCGAGCAGCCGCGAAGATCGCCCCAAAGAGGATCCTTGCGTAGGTGAAGCGATGCCTGAAGCCGGCAGGTGATGTGCCAGTGCTGGATGGCCCGGATTGCCAGCCCATAACCTCCAGCACTGAGCGTGCGTCCGCGTTGGCGGCCCACTTCCATTCTGTATTTGCGAATGACCAGGTGTCAGTTCCGAGTTCGACGTGTACCGCTTTTACCGAACTCGATAGTCTGCATTGCGGCGTTGAAGGGGCATGTCAACTACTCGCCAACCTTGACGGCACCAATTCTGTCGGACCTGGTAGGCTACACCCACTGGTTCTCAAGTCACTTTCGACCATCCTCTCTCCTGTCGTGACTGGCCTTTTCAACAGGTCGGTGTCCGAAGGTTCGTTGCCAGTTGACTGGAAAGGTTGAGTGGTGAAGCCTATTCTGAAAGGTGGCGAACCTAGCAAAGTAGACAACTACATGCCAGTTTGTCTGACACCTATTTTGGCAAAGGTTGCAAAGGTTGGCCAAGGTTGAAGAAGGGATTCCTGCAGTTGCTACAGTCAAACGAGGTTCTGACCCTTGCACAGCAATGTTTTATGCAATGCCGCTCATGCATTACGAACCTGCTTGTGACGACGCATGAGGGGTTGAAAGCAATAAGCAAGGGGAAGTACGTCGACATGATATGCATCGATTTCAGCAAAGCGTTCATCAAGGTTAGCCATCCTTCACAAACTCAGGATGTGTGTTGTCGGTGGCTCACTGCACCGGTGGATCCGCGACTTTGTTGTTGGACGAAAATAGAGGGTACAGGTCAATGACCATCCAACTGACTGGTACCCCCCTACAAGTGGCGTGCCTCAAGGCACTGTGCTGGGCCCCCTCTGTTCCTGATCCACATCAACGATCTACCTCAGCTTCTCCGGTTGCCGTGTGCTTTCTTTGCGGCCGATCTGAAGATTTAGAGAGAAATTGATGCTCCCGATGATTGTGGCCTACTTCAGCAAGACCTCAACCGCCCATCCACATCGTCCGCCGAAGTTCTTCTCCCGGCCAATCCAGCCAAGTCTGTATTTATTAGCCTGGGATGGGTGCTGACGGCCAAAACTACACCCTTGAGGGCCAACAGCTATATCCCAAGCCCTTCGTGGATGACCTAGTTGTACTGCTACGCTACAATTTGAAGTCCGTGGACAACACGAACAGGATATATCGTAACGAACTGCGCATGCTTTGGGTGATCAAAAGTAGCTTCGAACATGGTCTGAAGAGGTTGCCACTCGCCTCTTCGCTTCCATCATTTGACCAATGCTAGAGTACGGTTCGCCCGCCTACTTTCCGATTACCCGAGGTGAAGCACAAAAGATCGAACGGGTCCAACACGTCGCTACCAGGCTCATCCCGAGTATACGTGGTTTGGGTTATGAAGACAAGTGCGAGAAACCAGGACTCTACATCTTTTCCTACCGTCGGGTACTAGTCGACCTTATTATGACCTACCGTATTCTACATCTCGGTGACTTCCTAATGCTATGGCCAATGCTGCACTTACGAGGCCATGCAGCACACGCGGACACAGATACAAACTTGTCGTGCCGGATATAAAATGTGTTCCCCACCCACTGTGCTTCGAACGGAGAGTGGTAAACATTTGGAACAATTTACCTGAACTTTTGATGGAGGCAATATCTGTGCAGAAATTCAAAACGTCGTTAGATTTATATTTTACCACTATTCGATTCAGAGAACGATTGCACACTTACGATGACATATCACATTTGTGAGTCTTGCAATGTCGTGAGTCAGCTATTTTAAATGTTACATGAGAACAACAAAGATATTTACGGATGACAACTTTTTTAACGTTTTTCACCATATTTCGAAAGGGTTGTACATAACTCATTTCTACTTGCTCTATAATACAGTATTCATTATTCAGTTGGGTCTGATAGGGAGCTTCAAAATCCCGCGTAAAGAGGCCGGTGCGAGAGAAAACAGCAGATCTACCACAGAAGTGGGTCCTTGAAGTTTGGCGAAAGCGATACTAGTGTCCAACTGGTTCAATAGTTAAAATAAGTCGAGTTAAACCACAACAACACGCTCCAGCATACACCGTTTCTGTCCACCTGTCTCATACTAGTATTGCATGACTGATTCCGGCAGAAGCCGGGTAGCTGCTGAGCAACGTGACCAAACCATCCAGGTTAAACATGAGTGCGTCCGCAATGATAGCCACCATAACTTTTAAAAGGACTGTTCGAAGTGTCACTGGTCGATAGTTAGCTCAGTAGGAAGGAAGATCACTTTTGTTCATAGGAGTAATTATCCCGTTTTTCCACAATACATAAACGTGTCTCTCGTCAAGGCAGTGCTGGAACAGCAGCGCGTGTCCAGTAAAAAGCATCAAGCACCACAACGAACGTATTTGGGCGGATGCCTTTCATCACGTGACAGGCAAACAGGTGCATTTACAGCAGATTTTGCCTCACGGTATCTGCCACAAAACGTAGGTGAGTGAGTCCTGATGAAACCGCAGAGATGCCAAGGTTTCAGAAGACCACATGAGGCAAGGAAACTTCGTTACTGAAGAGCATTGTATACTTTATTAGCAGTTCAAGTTAGACCATCTGCTGTTAGAAGAGGGAGAAATCCAATTTTCGTCTCGCATAAGCCGTCCACTTGCTTCTACAGAGGTTTGTGATTTGAAGTAAATCGCTCTGCTAATGCCTGTCAATATGCTGCTTTGTGCTCTCGTGTTTGTTAGGTACAGTGGTTATGGTGGAAAAGAAGTTCCTTCCAGGTCCTCGGAATCAGATCGGCTTTGTGGGCAAACCAGCCGCGTTACACATGAACTTGCATTTGCGTGTCCTACTCCGTATAAACGACACTATCTTTATCGAATTGATGGTCTTGGTTTCCGCCATCCAACTAATCAAGATGTTAAACGTATTGAAGAAATATTCCCAGGCATTATCGGATACATCGTCGGTTAAGAAAATCCAATCGGTCACTTCAACGAGTCGAGTTAAAGTACAGTAACTAGCTATGGTCCAGGTTGTTAAGTTCTGTCCTCTGGGTATTCAGCATAACAGATGTACATGAAGTGTATGACTGCATGAGCACTGCAGCATTGAGGATTATCGATGACCACTTTCTCAATCATGAGTTCTTCATTAGTGAATACCAGGTGCAGTATTGGTGGCCCGTTATTCATGAAAATGGTATGCGACATGATGTGACCATAACCCGGGGTATTTGAGACAAAATCTTGCATGTCTGCTTTGAAATGTTGGCTGAATTTGCCTGAGATTCTATACCAAGTAATTTGAAATCGCCAGCGACTAAAACTTCACTGTGCTTCCTCTTTACTTGCCTCAACCCAGCCATCAAGTTGAACTCCATCTAAGGTGTAGACGATGGTGGACGGTAAAAGTAGCCACTAGGCAGTTGAGCTGGTGTTGTGTCCTCAGCTTCTTAGATTGCGCCACGCGAGTCAAAAGACAACCCACCGGAAGAGAAGTATATTTGCGAAAAAACACAGAACGGGCCGAAGTGGGAATGAAAACAAACTGATTACAGTTCAAATCACGGCTGCGTGCGAGTTTGAATTTATCGATCTCAATGAATCACGGGACATGTGAGTGGTATGAAACAAGCGATAGTAACAAATGTTCTGCAACAGAGAAAAACACTAGTCTGCTTGTAACTGAGACTGTTCTGATAGAAGGCACACTGTTACTTGTGGGGAATTGCGCACTTACCTTCCCGAACAAGTCAGTTTGTAGCGTTTCTGTGCGCATTTGACTTTGAACTGTGTGAAATTCTGTTTTTTCATGCAAGATACAAGATTTGGTCTGAATTAGTGGTGCCAACTCGACTTGATTCTCAGACAGCGCAATTTTCCTCGGAGCAGGCCGTTCGAGACCTAATAGCTGGTATCCGTTATCTCACAGCACAACCATGTTTCCGTGGTATCGATGATGTCCCAAGCTGCTGACGCATGCCGATTTGTCAACACCTTTAATTTGATAAACAGGACTTAGGAATTTTTCGTACACACATGAGAGCTTCTCCGAGACCAAAAGTATGTGGGCTGTGATGGATGAAGTGAGTGAGTTTGCACCGACCGATGAAGAGCCAGGGGCTAATCGTTTTTAGATTGGTTGTAGACTCTGAAGAAGAAGTTGAGATATATTCTAGTATCAGATGCACCGAATCCTGAAAGTTGTTCGTGTTCGATTGTATCTCTCGGATCCTACAGTGGGTGTCTTCAATGAGATTGGCGCCCCCACTGGGTTATCAATAAAAGTGATTTAGTTCCTATTGCTTTCAGACAAACTTCCGTTGGCAACCTGCTCGGAACTTAACCCAATCCTACAGATGAGTTTATGCCGTTAGTTCACACCAGTTTCAACAGCCTGCGACCGTACCCATTGTAGGTAGATGACGCGGGATCATTGTGAATGAGGCAAGGACCACATGTTCGAGAAACTGTGTCTCACGGATGTAACGCCATTGGTCCCCTTCGCGTGCCTAAACATCGTCGACAGAGGAATCTGTAAGCTGAGGAAACCCTTGATCGATCAGTTTCTTATATTAATTTCCCTCTTTTGTCTCGGTTAATTGGATTTGATGAACGTCCTTCCCACAGCAATTCAGGTAGAATGCGCACTCCACTTGAGTTGCTGCGGAGTCGATCCGCAGACAGCAGGAATGCCTAAGTCTAATTCACAGGGTTTAACGTTGACTGAAGTAATCGGGGTTCACCTTAGTGCCTTGAGTTTGGGTGAAGCGAAATGCGTTTTAATAACATGGAATCAGCATGGAAACCGATCGCCGTAGAAATGGAACTCAATTGATTTCGATCATCTGTCAGCTTAACCATAATCGTATTGGATTTGGATTCAGGGACATTCGCGCGCATGAGATTTAAGGCACCATAGTTGCGCCTGGTGACTACTGAGTTTGGAGCTTTAGTTTCCCGTGCTTTTGGTGGACTCGTGAATGACACTGGTGGAGGCCATGCATGCTGCGACACTTCCGTTTTCCGCAATGCAGAAACCAAATTTACCCATCCACCATTTCCGTTATTTGCTTGGCGGTAACCGTTGCATATGGTGCCCATTTCCCCACTATGGCGAGCTGACTGTAACTTTGGGTCACACGTATGGTTAATGGAATACTGCGCGTGACACATTGTTGAGAAGTCGAAGCAGACATGCTACATGCAATGTTTTTACTTATGGGAGAGCGGGAATGAAATGGGACAGGTGGAGACTGGGACGCTGAGGTATGTTTGGGACCCCTGGATCTGTTTTTCGTCCTTAATGGGAAATTTGGAGTGTTTTCACGCGCAAGTACAGGTTCGTTTCCTCACTCAGGTGTGTTAGATACGGGGTGTCAAACCTCACCTTCAGTCAACACTGAATGAAAGAGTTGCTTATTCAACCCAGAATTAAAGAATGGATTCCACATTTCTGGAAACTCTGACGTAGCAAGCTAGCCAGTGATTTAATCCCGTTACAAGGCATCTTTCCGACACATATATCCACAGATTCCATTGTACAAGCTTTGTCGGTAGGTTCGTGATGCATTACTCATTTTGACAAAATCCGTGTACCCACGGACTGATAATTCTGATATTTACCAGGTACCTTGCGAGTGCCTCCGCGTTAATGGATTGCATGGACTAGGAGATTACAAGAAATAGTGATGTCGAACAATTAACCTCTGGTTCCGCACTATTATGGCATTTGTATATTGGAGAGATGTTCGTGCTTTTTCACATTGTTGGAACATGAATATCAGTAAAATATCGTTGGAAAAACTGCAATGCAAAAATGCGCACTAGGTGTTACTAAAAGCGACTCGGATTAATCGAATATCCAGTCGCGTGACTTCTGATGTGTCAAGTGGCAGACTCTCAAAATTACTTGTGTGTCCAACTTGAGGTGCACAAATTCTGAATAGATTTTTGATGCATCTAGTTGTCAAAAGTAGGTATGCGATTTGGTTTCGTTGGTTACAGTTTCAAAGTATTCGTGCATTTTGTGCACCAACAGGAAACCACTATGCTCAGAACTGACAGATGTTCAATGTAAATGGTGAAGAGAAACCGGAGGATATAGAATAACAAGGTGTAATCCATTCTCAGCCACGTCAGCTATGCATAGTTAAGCATAGCAACGTCAGTTACAGTTGAACAAGTTCGCTGTCCAGCAAGCAGAGCCTGTGTCTGTGCCATATTCGAGAAATTAAGTGGCTCTGTATGAACTCACCATTTTTGAACGTCAAACACAATAGACTCGTCCTGCATCAACCCCGTGATACAGATGAGACTCTTTGGTAGCTTGTCTAGACTTAATTTTCGAACTTACCAGGCGCAGCAATTGTTCATTTCGTTAGAGGACTGTAGGTGTGCATTCAAATAGACAAGAGGAATAATAATAGTTTATTGTCAAGTCAACTCAAGGTAAGTTGTTTACCCGGTCGTATGCGTTCCCAGCAAACTACGTTATCAACTTCGGGTGAAGTAAACTGACAGCATATGCAAAATTTGATAAAGGGATAAAGTAAACGGAAAAGGGTGCAATAATGTCACTGGAATCAAAGGACCCATACGCTTTTGCAATCAGGGCAAATCGATCGGCAGGATCCACTGATAATTTTCCAGGATGCACAGTAGACATTGGCGGAGACAGTACCTCAAGACTTCTTTTCACTGGCCCAAACGTTCGTTGCCAACAACAACAACTCGGTAATGACGCGCAGTATCTCAACATATTATTCAAAGTATGCATACCTAGAAGGTATTGCTGTCTGCGCCACAAAACCAGCCAGAGATAAGGAGTAGAATCTCGAGACTGCTAGATCGAAGTGTATTAGGAACAGAACACGGTTAATGTTATAGGTCACATGCCATCACTTCCGGCTGCAGGTGGCTGTGCTGAATCATGTCACTTGTCTAGGTAGATACAAAACTGCTTGTGGTCCGCACTGGCCAGCTGTAGTCGCACTCACCTACGCTTGTCACTTAGCAGTCTGTGTGCTGATGACGGACTGATTTCAGCAGCTTTCCGCGTGACTGGCCGCAGGCCCAGTTCATGGCTTTAAACCGTGTCCCGTATTTTCGCTCCCACCGCCCACTAGAAGTGTTTTAAACGAAATTGTTGTCAAAACAACCCCACAACACTTCTATAGGCTCAGTAAATTAAAGAATGTTCATTGAATCAGCTGCAGCACATATAAATGCCCCGCGACATTCCAAACATAATTCTATGCATGACTTAGTTTCCTACACGTGGCTGAAACAATCACAATTCTCACGATTCTGTATACATTGCTTCTTTCGGGAACCGAATCGATCACTTGCGTCCAGCTTGCTTATTTCGGGTATTTCTTAGCATCAAATTACAGTTGACCCATTTGATCGCGCTAGACTGTGGAGAGCACACAATTTTGAAATTCCTCGTGTATGATCTTCGAGTCTATAAGAGGGCAACACAGTATGAATTTATTATGTCACTGGGGGGCAAAAATCTAGTTCCAGTATGGTATTCACAATTACAGTGTCCTTTAGTCTACTCTATAGCAATGATCCTAAGGAGAATAGACTAGCCAACAAAGAGTAAGCGGACGACGTTTTTCATCTCGTATCGAATATAACCGCCGTATCCATATTTCTTCGCGGAATTACGAAGCGCTCTTCGCGCTACTGAACATACTTCTTACCTACATACTACACGCACAGTTACAGAGTCGGACCAAACCACCACCAGTTTAGCTGTCGCTAAACTACCACTAGAGTTGATTCAAACTTGTAGTTGAATTATTCGCCTTGTACTTGGAATGTGACAAACAATCTCTATAGAGACATCGGCTCACTTTGAAGTATACCCCGGTCATTCCGATCCCAAGGAGAGTATCTGAATTAGAGGTGTTTCTGTGTTGTTCCTCCTGCACTGAGACCCCATGACCTGTTTCGTCCGCCTTTCAATTCATTGAGATAGAGATAGTTTGATAGCAGGTGGAACTCGGGGCTAGTGTTTCACGGTTGAGGTCTTGAACACTGTGCCAGTAAGAAACTTGAGCAACGCTTGTCACAGCAGTAAGAAATTCAAAGTCGTGTCTGGAATATTTGGATCTTGGATTTTGACACCTAATCTCGATTGGGACTTCAAGTTCGTTTGAAGCAGACGTTGGTCACTCCTTTCACAAAATAGTATCCCCAATGGAGGTGTTTGAGTGTTGCTATCTCCAAGACTGTTACACTCAAGGTTTGGGGAACAACACGGAAACATCAACCACTCAAGGTGATTGAACGGTTTACAGAGATGGGCGTGTACCTAAAAATTAATGATGAAGTCAAAAGTGTTTCCGCAAACAGTACCAACTAATATTGCTATTCAGCCTTATACATCCACGCAGCGCTCGTATTTTCAGCCCCAAAATGTAGGTGATATACACATATTTTGCGGATTCTTTTACTGCAAACACTGACACATCCATTTTGTACTGAACACCCTAGTAGACGGATCGCCTTTACCTACCGTTGCTTGCACAGAATGAATGTCGGTTGAATCATCTAGCAAGTAATACTGAAGTCAGACATTTGGCTTATGGATAGCGAGGTGAATAATGAACAAATATGTATATCACAGGTAAAAATGCAAGGGTTTAACAAGTCCTGTTGGATAGTGTCATTGGAGTGGAATCAAAGCATTAGTGAATCTTTATGCGTCTACCGTTTTAACTGCACCGCTGCATAAAGATAGTTTGAAGTTGGAATTGATTGGGCAAGCACAAACTAATATGGGCAGCAGTTATAGGTTAAGTAATCCGTGGGAACAAGAGAATTGACAACCCTCACTCTTGTGTCACTTTCTTGGATTGCCGTTATGCATAAATCCGGTTTAGGTACACACTAAAAATGTTCCACAGTAGCAGTTTTTAAGAAATGATTTGGAAAAAGTGAAATTAGCACGTTGCTTGATAGTGTTAGTTCGACGTTTGGATATAGCGGATTATTAGCAAGTGGCAAAGGGATTTGTTGTGCTTTTTTGAGCATACGCGCAGTTAGTTTTATCCAGACAGGTCTCACTTATCTGGGAAAAAGCTAGACGGCCATTTGATCCTATTGAGACTCCTAAGTAGAACGCAACCGCGCAATGAAAGTCATTTGTGAGGGCAATCCCTGTCCACTACACAAAGGATAATAACAGTGTCTCGTTTCTCAAAAATCGCAAATGTCCAGTTTGCAACGGAGTTTATTTCTATGCGGCATAAGGTCGCTTGTAGTCCGGTGTGAACGTAATTTCGAATGATGTGATTAACTTCCATTAGAAATACTCTCCTATGAATAGGATATAAACAATGAGCGACCTGCTTGTCACAATGCTAATATCTTTTTTATTTTGGTCTATGCACCGAAATGTTAATAATTCAAGTCAAGTCAGTATAAGCTTTATGTGCCCAACTGGGTGAATTTTCAGTATTTTACATTATCAACTGTGAATGTACCAAATGGATACCGTGGAAAATATTAACTTTACCATTGGGCAGAGAAAGCAGAAGGTCGCACTGTTATAATTCTGTCAAGCAAGGATCCCATAATGCCCAACTGCATCCTCGGGATTTACATGCATTCTAAAAGGAAATGGGTTTATAAAATCTTTCGTCATAGTTCCTTTCAGTGGACGTAAAACTTTGTGTGCAGAGACAATATATAATGAATGGTGCGCAGTAACTCACATTTATATTCAAAAGGTTGACATAGTAAATTTGCTACAGTGAACTTGGGATTTCATTGAACAAAGTACCTGTCGGCTTATTCTTGCAAAAATATTATATTTTCGCTGGATAATGTAAAATTATGAGGTTCGGAGGAAAAGGCAACGGCCGATATAAACTCCCCGACAGACCATTAAACGACAGACGCGTTTACGGTTCTGCCCTGTGGACTAACTGCAGAGGAACATTATCCCACATCGTCCTAAAATTAGAAAGAATTATTCAGCACCATGATGGGAAGTAAACTCACAATTGGCCAGTATACTACATCACCCGAATTGCTGCCCAGTATTTTGACCGATCATGTGAAGCTTTTAAGTTGGCGGGTCAGAAGTTCAACCTAAAATGTGATACTGTCTGTGACGATTGCGGCTACAAGAGGGAAGAGAAGGCAGTGCAGGTCCAGAAGGTTAGTACTGATGTGACAGAGTAATAAAATTGTAATTGTTGCAGGATTCCGGAAGCATTGGGTTCAGTTCATTCATCCGCTGCACGTGGACTATGTTCCATTATCCTATCGCTAACTCATCTCCACTGCGATGCAGAATTATTGTGATTTGCTTCTAAATAATACTTCGTACACGAACCCTACTAATAAACTTCAATCCCTGTTGGCTTCATGTCCCCCACGTATATACCATCCGAAGTGATTCAACCGCGTTTTGCGACAAGTTGATTTGATTCTGTCTATGCACCCAGTTCTTCTTATATTATACACGCGTCCTCGCCATGGGTGTTTACAGACATTCAGGCACTGATCACGATCTCTTTAAAAATCCACCTTCGTTTTAGTGCTTTGACCCACTTCCTGAACTCTTAATCAGCTTGACATTTTTTTCACTTCGGCGTTCATCCGGTCTTCGTTCGGTTCATATCACATCGACTTACCCTATATTATCCGGTACCCTGTGTTGTCGACACTGTATTACCACTGACTCTTTTAAACCTACCCTGTCGCTGTCGAAGCCATCTGATTTCACTGAAGCTGCTTGAATTGGGAGCAGTATTATTGAGATTTGTGTTGTAAACAATTCCCAAATTGTCTATAACAAGTGCCTTCATCTTATTAAGGTGTTGCTGTTTATTTGACCGGCTGAATTTGCGTTAACTCAGTCTTATAAAGCGAATTGTCGCTTACAGCAAGCAAACGGCGGCACTGCAATACGGTCAGAGAAATCAATCCATATGATCCGGATTTTACCTCCTGCCAAGCGAATCAGAGAAACGAGATGAATATCTGATGGTATCTGAGTAACGGATGGTCACAAAATAAGCATATATTGCAGTATAAAATATGCTTAAGTTTTGAGCTCACATCCACAGGGCAATGCACGGCTGGTTAATGCGCAGGAATTAGAGTAGCTTGTCCAGAAGCTTTTGTTGATCAGCACTGTGACACCGCGAAGAATGAGTTTGGGTTGGGTGTATCATCAATTAAATACAAGCTACTTAGCATGCCCAGCTGTCGAATTGCGCGACAATGGATTCCCGAAAGAATTAAAGAACTTAATGATATCGGTGACAGTGATAGGTGAACGCAATCCGTTGCTTGATTCCACTCCAGCTGCCCAAGTAATTAACCGATAACATCACTTCTAATAGTGGCGTACCACGAGGCGCTTTCCTGGAGCCAATTTTGTTTTTGGTTTAAACAACAATGTGCCTTAGCTTCTCCGGTTGCATTGTCTTATTTGCGGACGAATCAAAGATTTAAGGAGTGGATGATTCTCCTGACCACTGCGATGTGCTTTAGCTTGACCTCTACCGTCTGTGCATGTGATCTGCAGAGATCCCTTGGACAATCAATCCAGTGAAACCGTTATTTATGAGTGTGAGGAAATATGGGGATTGGCGCATGTACAAAGATGAACCAGCTAATGCATCCAACACTTTCCGTGAAGCACGCAGGCTTACTCTCACATTGTCTTCTACAGTCCGTCAATAACATATGGATTGCGCATGCTTTGGGAACTCAAATGTAGCTTCTTTAGCTCGTATGAAGTTTGTCACCTGTTTCTTTTCTTCCCTCATAAGACCAGTGTAAAAGTATGGCTAACCAGCTTATTCTCCGAGCAAACGTTGCGAAAAGCAAAACTTGAAGCGGTTCAGAATTAAGTCACCACTCTCAATCCCGGTTTACGGGGCATGTCGTTTGGCGACACAAGCAGGAAACGAAGCTGTACACACCGCCGCCTCATCGGATTGGAGATGATCCCGTATTGGTCCATCGGATAGCTGCTCAAACCTACTGCCCAATTCTAAGGCCGCTGCTCCACATGCACTTAACGGGCAGTATATTTGCGCACCCTTACAAATATCTTTTACCGGAGTTTAAGCAGTTTACTCATACCAAGGCTTCGAAAGGAGAAGTATTGGAATCTTTCCAGTGATAATAACGGAGGCAAAATCAGCGTCGAAATCCAAAATTCCTATCGCCCACCTTACAAATGAATGATTTAAAGAACGTTTGTCGTCTGCTAAGCTGTTGTGTATTCGTATTCTATTAAAATGTGTGGAAATTAAATGCGGTTAGCATGCGCATTTATTTTTACTTGTATGAAACCATATTGATGCACAAGGTTTCGTTGCATATTTTCGGTGCTTAGTATCCATTGCCACCAGCAAAAAACAGTTTATGGATGATTCGGTCAGCCAGCTTCAGCCGGGAATACAGCACATATCTGTAATAGGCAATGACGGCTGTTTTCTTTTCAAAGACATCGTCGACAGCCTGCACATATCTTGATTCCGCCGGATACAAATCAACCATACTCCGTTCGGTAGGCGTCAGCTAAAGCAATGTGAGATGTTATGGCATAAGATCAACAACTGGTATGTTCTCAGCTAGTGACGCGGAACAACAAAGCTGATGTGATTTAAGGTGCAGAGGAAATTCAAGAGAAAATTACATGACTGCTCTACATGAATAAATCTATTTCCGTTTCCACTGATTCCTGTGCCATCAATTTTGCTTCAAAAGTCTTTGGAATGTGCAACGGTTGCGTGTGGTTGAGCCATAATTAGCAGAGTTTTAAATAAAGGGAGAAAAGTGGCAATGCTTGGTGAGGTAAAGAAACCATAAGCACATAGAAATGTGTGATTATAAATAGTTATTTTAATAGTACATAATGATAACTTTGAAAATAGCGGTGCATTAAACAAGTAATTCGAAACATTCTCCAGTATGAATCATTTAATTCAACTTGAATGAACGACTTGTCTCACACAGGTGGCAAGATTTGATAACAGTGTGCAAATGTAATTATGTACATGAATTAGGTGGGTTAGTGCTTGAGCATCAAAAGTTCAATCTCTTACAGTAGGTCCACATTTTGTAACACTCAAGTCATTCATCTAAGTTGCTATGAGTTAATAAGCACTGCATGAAAGCATAAATAGGGATAACATATCCGATCTACCGAGGTGCATGTGCCATTTCCAAGCAATCATCCGGTCATAAAGGCAAGTGAAAAAGAGTAAGAAACGTTGTAGTCGAAAAGTCAAAAAATATTTCTCAGTTATCTAACCTAGTGGTGTGCCCATGTTTTCACGGACCATCGCTTGGTTTTCAGATGGATTGCCATCGAATGACGTGAAATTGTAGGAGAGGAATGAGAACGTTAATTCCTCAAAGAAAAAGGAAAATATGGCAAGAAAACAAGGTGGGTTTAGGATTTATCGACCAAAATTTTCTCCCCAGCTTCAGCCGTTTTTATTGACCACTTAGGAAGTAATTCAAAAGTATGAGGCCGGTTCTCATGCAGCCACTCGTTTCTACAACTAACTTGAAACAATCAACTTGATTAACAGTTAAATTATCCTGTAACTGCATCATTTACGTTCGAATCGAAAGTGAGTCTTCAGTAGCTTGAGATGATCGACTGAATGTTTTGCATCGTGGATTGCGCTGCAAAGGGATAGATTATCGTATGGACTTGGTTTCTTAATATATAGGTTGAAGGCCCTTGGATGGCCGCCTGGTATTGACTGGTGCGTGTCAGTCGATGATCAATTTTTAATAATAGACATAGATTCAGCTATAATGTTAGAACCCACAACGGTTGATTTAAATCATATTACCTATTTTACAAGTGAGATTTAGGGCACAACCCAAAATTCCTTTCGTAAAGGAGTTTGTTTTGATTCGCTTACACGTGGTCTCCTCTTCTAATGCCACTGAATGTAGCAGCACACTATTCAAACAACGAGCTGGCGCATAGTTTACCTGAGGGGTGTGTAACTTACCTTTTAAAAGTAAGCGGCTTATCATTTTTATAGTTTATTGCGTTTTAGTTACTTTATACGCAACTTGTTCCTTGAGTTTCAATGTACCCTAATTGTGGAGGTCAAAGTCATTCATCAGATCACATAAAGGACATGACTTTCATGGCAAACAGAGCCCCCTAGTGGCAATCTGCATCAATAGAATATGATGTTAGACTTACATATTCGAAGGTTCGTGGAAGTCATCCCATTTTCTTAACTTAACAAGATTACTTTGGATCACAGATATAAGGGAAAATGTGTCCACACTACAAGTAGCGACCGGTCAGACAAAACTAATGCACTT
>CALYDF020005437.1:0-14357 GCA_944474145.2 Dicrocoelium dendriticum | reverse complement strand
TGAAGTACCGGATGGCGGCGTGCTACACCGAACGTCTCCACTTCAGTGCAAGTCCCAGTGACCGTACTGACAGGAACTGACTTCCCAGTCAACCGAGGCTACGATTTAGCTTGCTAGTCGCAATCCGAGACACACGACCGTTTGATCCCAACCCAGAAATCCACTTCTATCCGCTATGCCAAAATACTGGCGCAGCTCAATGTCCGAGTTGTTATGGCGATAGCAGCCAAACACTAGGTAAAGCCTTCCACTCTCAGCTCTGCCATCTCTACCTGCTGAATCTAAACAAGTTCAAAGTAGTCGGTGTTGGAGTGAAGGGATGGAATAGCGTTACACCTAAACTTTCCACTAAAGAGCATCCCCAATGAACTTAATTAAAACGGGCGCACTTTAAATGCCACTGAGGAGTTGCTTGAGATTGATTGAGGTAACCAAAAATAAATGACAGGTGCTCCGAAGCTCGGAATGCAACTTCTAACCTCCGCCTCAGTCCCTGCTCACGAAGCTAAATGGCCTAATAAGCATGGCAATAGCCTCCAAGCGCTGTGCGCCGGGTTCCACACCACGTTCTTCTATCTACCTGAGGAGTCCAAACAAAGGAAAAACCCTCGGTCCTGGTGTACAGAAGTTTGGGAGTGTCATTCAAAACCTCTGCACCTGCGTGACGGTCACAGTGACACTGTTGGCCTTGGCGGACTTTAAAGCCAACCCAGGCCATGATTGAGATTGCGTGCTGCAATCCAGGACACACGGCAGGTGCTGCAAAACACGAAAACCAACCTCTAAGCGCTAAAGTGAACATTGCATGGGGAGCTCAATTACGTAGTTAATAATGCCGTAGCCGCCAAACACTGCATAGAGTCCCACTCCTAGCTCGGCTACCTCTAGTTGACAAGTCAAAACACATACGAAACCGTCGGTCGTGGTTTGCAGAGATGGGAGAGGGCAACAGCAAGGCTTTCCAATTCGGTGACGGTTCCGTTGACCGTATTAGCAGTGGCTGACTTCAACGTCAACCGAGGCCACGGTTGAGGTTGTGTGTCACAATCCAAGCGCACGGCGGTTGCTACAGTACAAGAAACGTACCTCTTAGTACGTTATGCTCTCTAAGATGTTGTTCGCTAGGGTCGCATCTATAAACTATTAGATGTGTGTATTTATCGTGACAATTAAGCACGTTGTCCGTCTTAGCAAAGGAACTATGCCGCGTGCTCGACTCCGAGAATTATTGTTGCAAATTTCGTTATGCCGTATCTCATCGTGTCTCGTCTCTTAAGGCTGAAAAGCAATAGATTTTACATCCGTTGCGTCCAGGAACCCGAAGAGAGGAATCGTTTGGAGCCTGTGGTCATTGAGTTTAAAAACTTTACGGAAGGTGAGGCTTACAAATTTCTACTTTTCGCGCGCTCATGTAGGGCGCACGAAACCGCAGCAACCGGTTTCTACACCTCCATGCTCGTCACGCGGTATCACCCAGGTCATTTTTGCGGCTTTTGTCAGCATGTGTAGCCCACTACACTAGCGAGACGAACTGTGGTGCTTAGCTGTCTCCGATCGACGGACGAATCGGACTTTATCGAATTTTCTGAAGTGCGCCGTCAAACCCCCAAGCAGTCGCGTTGGCAGGGTATCCTTGTTTCCGATGCGACTGAAAATAAACGGCTTATGGTACTGCTCGTTTGCACACAAAATCGACACTAGCAAGCTAAAACGCTAGCGCCTATCCGAGCGTGGATAATTTACGCGAGCAATTGTGGTGCACAATCCGCCCCAGACAAGTAGAACGAATAATTGGTGTTGTCTACCATAACCCATTAAACCCATATTGTGTTTGCCTACCACACATGCAGGTGCACTTTAGCCGTCCTCATTTCTTACGTTTGGGAGATCTTAATGTACCTAAGCCATGCTGACTAGACTTACGGCATCATTCCGGCCATCACAACGTTAATGTTCAATTCGCTAAAATGACTATTGAATTCGGCGCAACGCAACTTGGCATCCAACCGACGCTCGTACTTTGCACTCCACATCATGTCTGGTCCTAATGTTTACGAGCTGCGGGTGGAAGCTAAAAGAGCTCCAATTCCTCGAAGTTCCGGCGAACCATGACCACGCTTCAATATGACAAGCATAGAAGTGCGGTTACTGTATTACAAGCCATGGAAGCAGTCATTCACATATTGATTCAATAAATAATTGGTTTATTCCCGGAAGTGTAAGGACACTACTGCGGAGGCAAGGTCATGATAATACAAACAGGCATGGCTGGTAATGTTATAGAAATATTGCAACTTTATCAGTGGCATACTAAATTTGTGTGTCCGTATATAGAAGTAAAGGTTTTAGTGAGCATAGTACTTGAAGGTATGAAGTGCGATCGCATTCGTAGGTTTGCTTGCTGCTTTGGCCATTGCATGAAGGGCTCAAAGGAACCCTGCGCAATGGATGACGCTTGCAAATTGAGGAAGATCCTCCGGAGGGGCGAGAGGAAGCGACTTAAGTTAGTGGCGGGCCGCAAGCTGTACGTCGCAGCCAGTTTAATGGACCCAAGTGGCTTTTTATAGGAAGAAAGCCCGCCAGGCGGAAACCCCGGTTCGTCCTGGAGCACTGACGCCGAACTATTCGTTGAGACAAGGTTAACCCGGACCACCCAGCTGACAACATGTGAAGGTTGTTCGGCTTTTCCAAGCCAAATGTTGGACTGATTTGGCACTAAAACAGGATGCGTCGCATGAGGCCTTCTGGTCATTATTAAAGGAGAAGCATAACTCGCTGTGCACTCGGGTTGTTCCCCTGAAGTAAACAAAAGTCGAACCTGGAGCACCGCACTATTTGGATACGGAACTTAGGCAGTTAGCGCGATGGCGACGCGAACGTTTGGATAGTTACACCGGCACGGGTTGTGATGCAGGTTACACGGTTTACAAAAAACAGCTTATATTACCTAATGCCGCAATGACCAAGAAACGCCGGCCGTTCGAAGAAAAGCTAGCATCCTCGTCCACAATTGCACCCAAAAGAATATATGCCTACTTAGAAGGTCAACTGCAACCTGGGAGCGACCTACCGGTCTTAGAGGACTTGGATGGACGAAAGGTCAATTCAAGCGCGGAGCGCGCAAACACCTTTGCTGCTCACGTCCTTATCAAATTTGCCATTAAACCGGCGGCTAGTCCAGTACCAGCACAGGTTGCGCGAGTCGGGCTAAACAGAGTACAATGTGATGCAGTCAGAACGTATCAGCTTCACGTCGACCTTAAAGTTGCAAGGCTTCCGTACCAGACGAACTTCACCCACTAATATTCAACTCCCTTGCGAAAGTCATCTAACCAGCCGTGACAAAACAATTCAATAAATCACTCACTGAAGGCTCCAGACCAAGCGGCTGGAAATGGTTGATAGTGAGACCACCACTCATTAGTGGATATCCAAGCAAATTTAAGAACTATAGACTGATCTGTTTGACTTTGGTATTATTCAGCGTTATCAATAAGATGGTGAAAAGTGATGGATGTTGTCCTTTACGTCGATGCACTAATTGCTGCCAGCGCACCACGGCTTTATGAAACGCACTCTTACATCATCAACTTAAGGTACGCCAGCCATCAGTGCGTAAGAGCTCTCAACAAACGGAAGAAGTTTGACTGGCGTTAATAGACTGTAGTAAGGCGTTTGACAGTGAACCACGAGGTACTCCTTCGTAAACTAGGGACCTACGGAATCAGTGGCACGGTGCTTCAGTGGTTACACTGGTTTATTGTGGGACAAAAGTTTTGCAGTACAAGTCGAGGACTACCTGACAGGCTGGTTCTCATTGCCTAGCGGCGTGCCTCGAAGAACTGTACTTGGGCCAACATTATTTCATATTTATCTCAACGACCTCGAGCAGCAGCTCCAGTCACCATGTGCTCTGTTTGAGAGAAATTTGAAAATTCGGAGGATCATTGCTAACCAGGATGAATGCACTCCCCACCAGCATGACTCAGCTCCACTGTCAACATTGCCAACTGAAATGCAACCTTTTAACGCAAGAGTCGGAGTTCCTCAGGATCACCAGACGTCCAGTCACTCGATTATGCACTTTGGACGGCACATCTGACACGTCTACCAGAAACTTAAGCGTGCTCTTGCGCCGCCATATGAGATCACTAGAAAATTCAGAGTAATGGTACTGGGCAGGACTTCGTATGCTCTGGGCATTACGACGCAGCTTATTCTCCGTACTTGAAGAAACCGGCATTGCCTATTCACCTTGCTCCTCAGCTCAACATTGAATACGACGCAGCAACTTGTCATTTGGTAACCCATTGCAAAAATAACAGCTTGGAGAATATACAGCACCTCGCAGTTAGAATGGTACCCATTCTACGAAAGCTTCTGTATGAAAAGCGTCGTGAAAGGCTCAGAAGCTGCATCCTATCATATTGTCTACTGAAAATTGATCTTAGCATAATCCAATGAGTACTACCCTTTACTTATTTCCCCACAATGTGGCCAATATTTCATTTACTGGAACCCTGTAACATCTGAGGACACTGTTACAAACTCAGAGTCCCTTAAATGAGGTAATATCAAATCATCTCTTTATAGAACGTAGTAGCGTACACATCTGTGCAACAAAACCAGCAAAACTAATGTAGGCTGCTTCTGTGAAGTGTTATGAAACACGTATCTACGATTACTTCGGAAACCTGTGCTTTTGTGAAACGGCACACATACAATGTAAACATACGTCCTTATACCTGGAAATAAGGACGCCAATACAAATTCGTAACCAAACAAAAATCGACGCTTAACTGCCCAAACCTTACCGCTGACAATACGCAATTAACCTTATTTACCTGACGAATATTGGTTGTACCTGGAAACGTCACCCTTCTTTTGAATTCGCGCGTAGCGTTCACCGGTCCCTGCCCCGACGTGCTGGATTAACGCCGGCTGAGATAGATTTCGTAATCAGGGTCACTAGTTGTAGAGCCGAACGCAGTTACAGATGGCAAGAATTACTATCAAACGGACCACCGATTCCGACTATAGAGAAGTGAAAGGTTGTCACATCTAACATGTATAATACGCACTACCAATAACTAAATGTCAATTAACCAAACACAGTTATAATCCGCAGCACTCAAACGGAGGGAAAGAGAACCAGTATAACATCTGGGCTATTGAATATCCAACCAAGAATAAAATATAATGCCGCGAAATATTGAAAGCGTAATATTTCACGTTCACTAAAATTGCTTCAAAAATACTAGCTGAGACAAGCCACCCTATTTATGGTGTAGGAGCTAAACGTTTAGCAACTTTCACAACTAGACAAAAGTACAGATCCATTTATGCCCATACAAGGTCTTGCCACTCCGTAATCTCATATTTGGTGAGCTTTCGGTTCAAGCAGACCTCAGTCATTATGCAGCTTACCAGCAAACGTACCTTGTAACAGTAGGGCTGTCCTTAAAGCTTATTAATTTTCTGGGTACTTTTTTATGATGCTGAAGGCATGTGTGTAACAGTTGAATATCCACCCCGGGTGCATAGCTCTTTCTTGAAGTTGTAGAGTCTGGAGATTCCCCGGTTTCCCTTTGTCACATTCTAACTAAAATTATTTCATTGTACACCTAGGCAGCCGGTGTGGTTTGTTGAACTATTTGCTGAGTTCGAATGTTTCACTTGCTCATTGCAATTTTTATGGCGCTCGGCTCGATTGCAAGGCACTTCTGCTTTGTGTGTTGTGCATCCTCCGTTCGCCTAGCTAGGTCTTTAACGGTGTCGACGTTTTATAGCTAGGCGACAGGGATTATTTTACTGTACCAATAAAAGGTTCCCTTCACCCCGGCCTGCCTTTTTGAATCGCTCTCCGGACTCCCGTTACAGGTTACTCGCTAAAAGTTTAGTTGAAGAGTGGTTCCGCAAGCGACGGCGTGAAAGGTTTGGTTCTGCTGCCGCGAGGAAATCGGCGTTATTGGTCCTTTAGGTGCCTAACGGACACCGAGCGCCTTTTCGGTGTTCGCTAAGTTTAGTTGGTTGGGTTCGTGATCCCACATCGGTTTTACTATTGTGTTTCGTTGCGAACTTAACTTCAGCTTCTCCGCCAGCTTCCGGTTGGCGTTGAAATTCGATTAGTTGTTTTGACGGTAACATCGTTTCCAAATTCTTCTGTCCGTTATGAACTGGCTTAACTAAATATATTACCTTCGGTTAAATAATCACCAGATTTCCGCCAAAATTGTGATGCATACTGCCAAACCTAAACAGAAAGAGTTCTTGACACACTGCTACACTAATAAGCCTGGCCCTTGGTCGCTACGATCAGAATTCTTTACTGTTTATACATATGAGTACCAAAAGCTACAATGTTTACTTGGATTGTTGTGAATAATGGGAAGCGCCATAAGCCGGTAGGCACGTGATGATACTAAAGTCTGATATTCAACGCAGGCTTTGGTCAGTAAGCACTTGGATTTTTACTTCTCTTAAGGTGCACTGTGAAAATGGCCTTGAAACCGCATTACTGATGTTAATTAGTCCTACATATGTTGCTGTTTGGCTCCGAGTTATCTTTTCAAGCGTAAGAGCGTTGCCCGCGCATTCAGTTCGCTCCGTCCCACGGGCGCACTGCCATTTGATTGATATACCATTTTATACAAAGTGTAAGCAGCTAATTTTTTGCCAATTTTTACTTTCTGAAGACGGTGTGGGCTTATGAAGCTTCTACACGCAAGTTGAAAATGTAACATTATATTTCACCAGGGGCTTCACTTTGCACCTGTGCTCCTACATACTTTAGCGCCTTGATAGCGCTATTTTGGGTAGGGAATCAATAGCGATTGTAAATTTTGGGCACCAAAACTGACTAATATTACGTAAGATTTGGTTTGGACACAGGGCACACGTCCCGGTTGTGAAGAAACTATCTCGTTTCGCTTTTTACTTTTGTTTTATGTTCGGCTAAGGTTGGACATTGGACTTTGGACTAATGTGGTATTGCAAAGTGCTGCGGTGGGGTTATCCATGGAAGACATATGCACCACCTGAACGATATATAGTTGACAGCGTGCCCAAATAACTAGGTTTAGTTTAGTTGAACAAGTCTAGTCCGAGCACTAGGGTGCGATGGATGCAGTTGCCACTACTTACTTCGCAACAATAACAATAAATAGAAACCTTAATATAGCGGAGGTTAGTGCAAGTAGAATTTCACGAAACTATAAGCAAGGAGGAAATGCGTTGTGCTACCCAGGATGCAACAAACCTTAACAGCTTGATGTAAGAAAACTAATTGAGAGGTGTACTTATAATGCGGAGGTCGGGAGTGTTGAGACAACTGCTTTATCTGCGCACACCAAGCAGCACGCGAGGACACCGGTACAAACTTATCGTACCGCAGTTGAAGCGGGTAGCTCACCAACTCTGTTTCGAATGTAGAGTGGTGAAAACCTGGACAACCTGCCGCAGCCGGTAATAGAGGCGAATTCAGTGGCCGAATTTAAGAAGCTTCTAGAGAAACACTTTGCAGAGGCAAAATATAAAGAGCGGAACGAAAAAGAGTACGTTCGTGTCCAAGAGCGACAATTGATGCAACTACACAGAGTACACTCTACTCGCTGCTTCTAATCAGTATCAGTCTCAGTATGCAAATTACCGCGCGACATCGCTACATTTAACAAGGTATCCAATCGTTGTTGTGGACCATACCGGGGCCTACTTCCACTAGGACGGCACGCGCCAGCATGACAAAGTCTTGCAGTCGATTTCTTTTTGCCACTTTGGCATGTCAGCCATTGGCCATCTCGCGGTTTCATCTAACGTACTGCAGCCACTGCGTATAATGCTCATGAAGCAAACCGAAGGACAGAGCGTGGTAAACGGAAGGGATTAATATTAAGCAAGCACTTAGGAAACATCAGTAGTTTTCCAGCCAAGAAACACCTGGCGGCATTTAGCAAAACTATTCCGGTGTTATCTGCTATATAGTGACGAAGTCAAGCAAAGCACGCCCGCAGGCCTTTGCCATGCAGAACAATATGCAGTACCTGCGTGAACTTGAGCGAGCCTGCGTGCAAAGCGCTCACCTGTGCGCACATGGCTTTTCACTGTGTCTCAGCGGCATTTTGTCGCACACGTTTAGACCTATACTCATTCGTCGTGATTTTATAAGCGCGTTACTATTTTTCCCTATTTTTCTCGAGTACACTCCAGTGCGTTTTACATGTACCCGCAATTCTAAATTCCGGACTGGGTTTCACCGATATCCAAGCGCCAACAGGTGCCTAACACCAACCATCGTAAACATAATTTCGGTTAAATTGCTAGACCGTTTCAGAGCCTTTTTAACTATATGTCACTCGTTCATATCCACTAATGCCTGGAACAGTCACAGGTCTCAAGGCAAATACACCCAGGACGATCCATTGGCTTAACCACGAAACTATTCCATCACACGCCCGTGTCAGCTGCCCCACGTCCAAGCTAACACATTCGACTGGCACGCCAGAGAGGGCGCTCTGCGAGCACAAAGCTGTAACCTGAACCCTGTGACCTCATCAACAACGTCAATAACGGAACAACTGTTTACCATAGAGGGTGAATCATTCATATGGTTCGTAACGCTTCCTTAAGCAGTGCGTGGCCCAGTGTGCCGCAAGCTAAAGCCGTTAGTTCATGTTACAAAATTGTTAACGGGCCTTGTGTGCCGTAACTTTTGCAAGTATTTTCATGCGAGTTGCCTTCGGGTTAAAACTAGCCAGGCCAAGTTAACAAACAAACCAGACTCTATGGTTCTGTGTGGAAGGCACATCTATCCTACTCATAAATAGCATGCTCCTGTTGTCTCAGAAGTACGACTAGCTACTAGCCTAGTTTGAGCAGATGATGACCACTAACAGCCTTACGATTAGGGTAAGCAATTAAGACTGCGCTACCAAATTCCCACCTGTAGCTGCGGCAACGAACCCGTGAAGGACGGCTAGTAGCACTGCAAGCAACACAATACCTAGAGTCTAGGAGATAAACTACTGTTCCAATAGCACACGCGACTCACATTTGCTTACTGGGGTACCCAGGTTGATCAAACTAATTACAGGTGTGGCTAATGTAAACACAAGACGGTGTGCGTAGAAAATGAGGAAGCCGGTATTAGCGAAGGTTAGTTCACGGTTGCTTCCAAGGACAGCCGTCAAGTAAAATTAACATCCCTACATGTATCAGGCACTGAGGAGCGTAGCGGTGTTTTCTTGGTGCATACACCACCGGTTTCATCCGGTAAATCTCCAAGTAGTTTAAGCACTAACCGCGCATGTTGACAGGTGTAAAGAACCAACTACTTGTACTGAGTGTATATGCTCCAATAACCCAGAAGCAACGGCGGCATCAATAGAAGACAGGCAATTGGATTACGTCAACCAGTGAACCATTACGAGTAACTTAATAGGAGAAGCACTGAAATAGGTGCAAGTAGTGCGCATTGCGCGACAACGCAAAACTAAGCAGTTCGGAGAGCTAAGGCGTGTTCGCCTTGTGCTAATCTCCGTCACTGAATAAGAATCAGTACAACTGTTGGTAGGTGGTCTCAGAAATATGCACTGCTCCAACCACAACCATCGCAATGCCATTGTCCGTGAAGGCAACGTTACGTATCAACAGTGCCTAACCAAACATTAATGGTAAACAAAAAACTGTATAGGCCTGTCAACCATCTTGTGCTTAAGTGAAATGGCAACATTCTTCACCAACGGAAGATTCAAGTGCGCGTGGGGAGCACTCTCTAACCCGATGGAGGTAGCATGTGGTGTTCCACAATGCTCAATGCTAGGACCGAGCCCATACCTCGTGTTTATCAACGACCTGGCAAGAGATACCTCTACAAATTTCCTGAGTTTAGCGGATGAAGGCAAGATGTTGAGGGCCATTAGTAACAATGAGATCGCCACCCATCAATACATGACCAAAATTGCATTTATGAATGGCCCAAATGGATACTGCTTAGTTGAACATAGCTAGGTGCAAGGTGTTCCATTTGCGGCGCCAACCGGTGAGCGTTTACAAGCTTGGCGACTACACTTTGGAGAAAGCCTCTCAAGAGCGTGACATAGCTGTATTGGTACAGAAAGCCCTCGGGTGTTCAAAACAAGCAGAGAAGGCAACGTGAATCTGCAACCAACAATTCTGCCCGCTTTTCAATGCCTTCGGTTGGTATGAACCCTCGACCCTCCCTCAAAGGCCTAAAACCTACGCAAGACCGCAGGTGGAATATGCCATGCAGGCGTGGCAGCCGTGGCACTAACATGATCGCGTTGCTCTCAAAGCTCCTCAACGCAAGAAAACCAACAACGTCAGGGGTCTCTTTCCTCTGCCCTATCAAGTTAGAATGAATGCGTTAAGAATGTACAGCAGGTGACATCGGCTTTTGCGGGAATCTCCTAATGCTTTAACAGATCCTGAAGCACCCAACCCACATTTGCCATCAGCTGCTGAAATGAAACCACAACACGAACCTAAGTGGGCATCTTCGGAAACTGAAAACAATATATCCTGAATGAATGCCGTAGATATGTCTTTTCGCTCTGCGTGAGCCAGCCTTTGAACGCCTTCCCTAATTAGTTCGTCTTTGCTCTCAATATGGAAAAATTTAAAGACCAGTTGTAGACGCGTCGTCTAATTTGCGTATCAGTTTATGAATGGTTAGCCAGGGACTACAAAAAGAACTCAAATGGTGTCTTACCATACCCCAACCAATGGATATATGGCTTTATATTTCTAGTACGGAAACCACCCTGCTATTCTACATAAGTTTATAAGGATTCAACTAAAATGCTTTTCACTTTATTATGAAAGTAACTTTTTCCAATCATTTCCATCTTACGGGACACGTTAAGCATTGCTCTTTTACCTGTAGTACACCATTTTTCCATTGTTTCATTGTGTATCGTACCAAAAGCTGCGCATGTGACTTACCTAACACGTTATTGGCTGGTCAGTGAGAAGCAAGCGAATGTGAAGGTAGTTTAGCTTAGCTACCTAAGCAATTTCATCGACTGAGGTGAAATCAACTAGGTGTGCGCAATTTTTTCGCATGCACCGGTGGTCAAACACGGTCAAGCGTTTATCGTCTTCGTTGCGAACTCGCACGGCCCTTGATATATACAATAGGAGCGGACGTACTGCAGCCTAATACATTCGAGCTTTAACCAGCTGGTATCTCGCCTTCTCCGTAGATGGTGACGTATCTGAACAGCTACCTGGGCCTTGCTAATACACGATGTAGCTTCCGCTATGACGTGGAGGCCGGTGGTGACACCTACAAAATTAAGTGAAATGAACCACAACTTCTAGTGGCCGTTCAGTGACAGCTAAAACCAAGTGTATCGGACCAGTTCTGCAGCCGTGGTATTCAGTTTGAAAGTGCAACGCAACTGCCAAAAAGTGCAGCGCTAGGCAACAGTCAATCCAGTAGTGGTTGCATAGCCACCGCGGCAGACCCGAGGAGAACTATGTCATCCGCATACTCCGGGTTCATCACTCGGTTACTTGGCAGAAGCTCTACCGGTAGAGTTTGAAAGCACAAACGCACGCAGATTCACTTCGATGACAACGTTGAGGAGAAAGGCGCTACAGGACAACCCTAGCAAACACGCTTGCCTTGGGTAACACAGGAGACAATTTTCCTTAGACCCTTACACTTCCATGAAATTTACAGTTGGCAGAGAAGAGTAACAACAATAAAATTGGAAAGCATAAATAGGTTAAGCATGTTTATGTGCTGTGCAAACCGAGGGCATGCAGGTTTCCTTGAACAATGAAGGAGTAGTTACTTAAGGGATACTCCCCAAGCCCTTGGTCATATATCCCAGACCCGCAAGGCAGCAGGACCCTTCATGTAAGCTGTTGAATACGTAGAGTGTTTACAACCGTTTTCCCATCTCACTGAGGCTGAACTTCACCGTAGTCCGATGGGGCGTTTGCCTAAGAGATCCACTGCGCTATGCTGAGTGCTACCTTGCTTAAACCTCAACAACTCATACCAGTTTGCTCAGTGGTTAATAGCTGGACAATTTTATTCCTCTTGCGCTTCAAGTTGGGAAGTGGAATGAGGGTAGCTCCTTATTCCTTAAAATGGAAGCCTTTTGACCCAACGCCAAACCTACTGCCTTGTGGTTGGGCCGCTGAACCCCAGGTTTTGGTTAAAACCCTAATTGTTCTCTTGCTTAATCTTGGGAAACTAGACAGTAACCTGCGACGCAAGGTTATGAAGCTTTTCTCAAACTATTTCCTGCCGCCCTGACAAATGCACAAAATATAAAACTGTGCCTTATTCGCTCCATCTAGTTGGGGGTAAGAGGCATAATTACCATGAAAACCACTGCTGAATGTCGAGATCACACCCCAAGGTACCATTTTACCTGCACCATTTGCGGGTGCTCCGGATAAAAATTAGTTGCCTGCCCACATGTACTGATTGGTTGGCCGCACGATCTGACGTGACCTTAAGCAAATGTGCGTGCTAATCGCTCCCCTGTACACCCGTGGTTTTTTCAGTATGGCTTTGCGGCTTTTTGTCGCACAGCTTTGTACCTATACTTGTTCGTCGTGCATTTAGAAGTTTCAACTTTTGATACTATTTTCTAGAGCAAACTCCAGTGTCTTTTACATTAACCGGAATTATAAATCCTGGCCAGTGTTTTGCCGAGGTCCAAGCGCCAACCGTTTGCGTAACCTCAAATATCAAAGACAACGTTTGGTCTCACGCTACAGCTCACTTACTAAGCTTTAGAGCCAACTGTCAGGCGCTTAAATCCATTACTTGCTGTATTGTCTTAGGCGTTTTTACCTGCAATACTCCAAGTCTCGGGCTAGCAGTCCATGTCTCTATCCAGCTTGGCACTATTACCCTAGCACTCTGGCTGCTGCGGTTAGGCCTCAGGTTCTGATACCCTCAGCAACCTTAATGTACGCATGTATTCTGGCTATTCGCGGTCCTTCCGTCAATTAGCCCTTCTTAGCTTTTTAATTCGGCACTCTCTCACCTGGTCAGTACAGAGAAGCCCCTTAGCTTCTCATTCATAGGTGTTCATTCCTCAAGTATTCGCTGCTATTTTTGCCAAACTTACCCATGTATGAGTCCAAAAGCCTCACTGGCTTTCCTTGGGTCAGCATATTCTACGCTCCCCAGCGAATCTTCCCACGCAACAGTTGCATCATAGCAAACTGATCCTGTGTTTTCTTTGCTTAACGGCGCAACGCTCTGCATTCAAGGTATACAGTAGCAACCAACCTATAGGGCTTTGCTTCCGATGAATATTCAAAAGACACTTTTAGCATAATCATTGTTACACATTGTACATCATATGTTTCCTCCAAATGTTAGACCATAGGACATAAATAATGCGTGTTCCCACGTCTGTTCTTTGCGGCCCTGTTTGTCTCTCACCTTCCCTTTCTCCGAGATCTGGAACTTCTTGGGGATCTGGGATCGGATCGTGAAAGAGCTTTTGCCTGGGACAGGACATAGAAACCCCCAAGGACCTACATAGAACACGGCTGTACAACAAGTGGATAAAAATGCAATCACTACCATGACCGTCGTCCAGTAATGGTAGCTGGACATGACGCCTTCATACTCCTGCGAAGTATACATAATCCTGTAAATTCTAGAAGCAAGAATCGGAAGTTTTGCTCACCTGGACACGAAGATGACGAAGGTCTAACCCTCCATAGGCCTCAGCCATTATGGCCGCCCCGGCTAAAAATAACCTGTTCAGCTAACAGAGGAAATTAGAAGGCAATTGACGGCGGTTAACCGAGGGTTATATCAGTCGACGAGCTGCTCTGCCAGTCTTACATTAGTGTACAAACGGATTTCCGACAGTGTTTCAGGACGTGGTGGGTTTTCGCCTGGCAAGCGTTCTCCCTATAAAAAGCCACAAATGTCCGCTTAACAACACTGCGACGTGGCGGATGTGACTCGCCACTGAAAAAAGTCCCTGCCCACAACTACATACTGGCAAGCCGTCCGGAATCCTAATGTAATATTTTCCTGACAAGTTTTCTCTACAAACGGAATGCCCATCCTGTTTACACTACGCAGGCAAGTACCCAACTTGTCGTCATGTTTTGACGAATTTTTACCTCAAGATTAATTTTACAATTTCCAAAGCTTGGACAACGTTCGGCTTACTGCCGATTACATACATGACAACGTGTTTGTTGTGAAACATAAATTGCTTGTAAACGTTGATCATGCCTGGTCAGGTGTGTCTCGGAAATTCGAGAATATACTATTTATTTATTTATTTATCATTATTCGAAGGAATTACTGGCCTCAAGACAAATACACAAGGCGCCGTCCATAGGCG
>CALYDF020005436.1:0-14341 GCA_944474145.2 Dicrocoelium dendriticum | reverse complement strand
CTTGCTTTTCATTGCAGCTTCCCAGGTCTATTACGGCCTGCTACACGCTGGACGCGGAAGCCCCTGGAATCCACGAGCGGACGCATACTACAGTAAGTACCAGAGAGCAGTTACATTCAAATTCAGATGGGGTAGGAAGAAAAGGATATTCCCATGGTCGTTCCATCCTGAATGCGTCGTTTATGCACGCTCGAGTTCGTTGTACGATTAGCCAGTTTTATGAGCCAAATCAGCACGTGAAGATCACTTGGTGGTCAACCAATCAAGAAGCACGCGCCCTGCGCTAGCGTACCTCGCTGAGCCGGCCACGTGCAATATGAAAAGAAAGAGTAAAATTGTAGTCTCATCATAAATCGGGATACAAAAGTTGAAGAGTAATTTAGTACGAGTAATTAAGGGAAGGAACTGAAGAGAAATCGAAAGCAAAATTAAGGAAAGAAAGGGAAGTTTCGGAGCTGCAAGTTGAGGGCGTCAAGCCGATGTGTAAACTGTTAACGTGGATGACAATACGACGTCCTCGGGTAGCGCATTCCAGGAATTTATCAAAACTTTGCACTCTTAGGATACGTCTTGAACTCATTTGGTCTCATCAGATAGTGATAACAGGCATCGAACCCGGGACTAATAGAATTAGTTAGTACCTCTATATATTTAGCCACTGGCGTAATTCGCAGAAAATGGTGATCCAAACTTTTTTGGATCAAGCGAAATTTGACAAAAGTCAAACCTTTTTACGACACTTTGGTAAACCCTGTCGCCGCCCTTCAATATCTCCAGCGGTGTGAGACAAGGAGCCTCGGTGAGAGGCTCCTCTACGCCACTGCACGCCACTCAACTACGCACTGATGATGTCAACTCGATTGGTGACGAAACATTTGCAACCAAATTGCCAAACTCGGCGAACAGTTCAACTGCCATCTGAACAACCTGAGCTACCAGTATTCAATTCTATATCCAAAGTGTATAATGATGATGTTCCAAAACAGTAACTTGAAACTAAAGCTTAAAAAGAGTGGACGGGGAACGTTTGGGGAGTGGCACAAATGTTGCTGGTAAAAATAGCCCTAATGCGGGTACGTTGCATGGGTCTGTGCAGAACGAGTAAGCTTTGCTTTTCGGTGGTTCTGCCTTGAGGTCTTAATATAGCGCTTCGATCAAACGCTATATATCTTGTATGTAGTGGTCTACGAAATACGGAAAAGCAGCTCGGTCTGTAATTCGCAGGCTTCTCTCGGTTTCCTACTTTGTGGATTACCCTCACAATACTTACTTTCCAATTAAGCGGAAGGCGGCCAACACCTAGGGAGTGTCGAAAAAATTGGAGGATTGGCTCGACGACATACTCAGCGAGCGTCTATAATAACCGAAGACATAATTCATCAGCGCCTGGCGAAGAGTTCAGATCCAACTGGAGAAGAATTTTCAGCAGCAGGTTGGTGGTAATTTCTAAGTGCTCCAAGGGAGTGGGATGCCTGGGCACATAGTTATTGTATACTGGGGACTCAACCGAGTACACTGGTGAATATTGCAAATCCAGAAGACAGGCTTTCGTTTCATTGTCATGAAGTATAGCTTTATCCACTTGCGATTACAAGGCAGGTATGCCGCAACCAGCCCAAGTATTTCTTTTCAGGTAAAAGAGCTATTCCGGGTCCCTACAAGGTTGCTTAGCCAGACGACAGTCATACTGTTCACACTTCCCGCGTTTTTCAGTGTACGAAAATTCCTGAGCACTTTGTAAGCATAATAGTCAAACGCCGACTGTGAAAACTGGAATCTATCCCAGTTTTCGTCTTCTATACAGTAGGGTTCTCAGTTCTTTACCAATCCAAGGAGGACCTTTATAAAATGGTCTGTCAGCAACGGTTGGTACAACTTCCTCCATAATAAAGAGCAACCTTAAGCGAAGGAGGTTTTAAGCGGTATCGAGATCCAAGGTCTGGGGAGTAATCCAGTGCATAAGACTTGCAGCCTCTTCTAGGCGGAATGGATCGGCGGGGTATGCTCCGGAGGTGAAGGGTGGGTCGTCTTGTCCATAGGAAGGAAACCACACGACGATCAGTTGACCCAAGTGGCTGGAGAATCTCTTAATAATCTAAATTAAAATGGTTGGGGCGTGAACACGTGGTCGAGGATGTGCGGCGTCTGGCCCGGTATTATCCGAGTAGGTGACGAAACATGTTGAGTTAGACACACAGCGAGGACAGTTTCCAGTAGAACAGAATCAAAGGATTCTGAGGCAAAATCACAGTGAATTAGATCCAAGTTGACTTTGGGGTATTGAAATCTCTCATTATTATGCAAATTTTGCATCTACCGTGCAGTTTGATCGAGAGTCATTGTGAGTCTGTAGACAGCACAAACCATGAGCAACTTGTCCGTCGTGGACACGACACCGAAGTAACTCGGAACCACCAACTGTAGCACAAACAGCCTCTACGGTATGAACCCTCAGATCAGACTTTCAGTAGAGTAGGAGGCCACCACCAGATCTCGTACCAAGACGATCAGCCCGAGAAAACTGATAACCAGGAAAGAGTATTTCAGAATCCAGAATATCCGGGGGCAGCCACGTCTCAGTAAAGGTCATCAGGTCAGGATGGCACTGTAAAGTGAGGAGACGAATCTCATCCAATGTGTTTCGTAGACTTTGCACATTGGTGGACATCAAACCTTAGTTCTCCAACACTTACTCTCTTGAATTGTTTGCAGCGCATACCTTCGCTGGTTTGTTGACTTATTCTGTCACTATAGGTATCCACTGGTAATTAGTAGGCCTAACCCGAATGCGCTTGCTGGCCACTGATACTCTCTCTCCTAGCTCCACTATCTATCGCTATCCTTATCTTCCTCACCATTTTGCAAAGATTCGTCGTAAGCTCCATGTCCCTTCTGCGCAGTTCTTGAACTTGCTAGGATACACTCCTTGTCTCTCAATCATACATTCTCCTGGAAAGTCTGTATCACTTAACTTCGCTGGTTTGCTGGTGCATTCTGTGACCCTGTAGGCGTACAGTAGGGATCAAGCGTCTTATTGGAATGGCTACATCTGGCTACTGGTAATCATTACTAGTGCCACCATCTGTCAAGCATCTTAACTTCGGCACCTCTGTTTAGTAAGCAGCTAGTGGTCGTAGGCCCCATGCATCTGCGATTATCCTGAGCTTGTTAGGAGCCATTCTGTATCTCAATAACCTTTATTCCTTTAGAGTATATGCATCCAAACTTTCCGCTGCCTTACCGCCAACTGAACTTTAGATCGCCCTCGCGGCAACATATTTATCTCCTTAGCACCCTAGTATAACCTGATAAGCTGGGCGTCGCTGTGTCAGCCTCTACGCTCCGAACTATTTAACAGCTCTATTGTGTGCTTGCGCATCATTCGTTCGCTATCATTTCTTCATGAAACCTTTGTTAGCTCTCTTCTCGGGAGCATACATAACACAAGTAGTAAGTGCACAGCGCTCCTTTCTAGACGTTTATTTATCTATTACTGGCTACGTCTATAACACCTACTTATAATGAAGTCCAGCATTCTCACCGGCTTTTCCCGGCACAGGCGTCCTTGCTAGATGCACAGCTGGCACCTACTCATCTGTGACACCTAATTAATTGTAGTTCGGCTCAGGCTTCCTTAGTTATATTCCATTATCACCCCAGCATGAGTTGCTTAGCTGCGCGTGGATGCGTCAGCCTATTATGCTCCGAACTATTTAGCAACCTCATTGTATGCTTGCGCTTCTTTCGTCCGATGTCCTTCTATCACGAAAACTGTTTAAGTTTTCTTTTGTCGTGCAAGCATATCCATTTATTCAGCGAAAGCCGCTGTTTTGCCTCACATTTCTAGATGTTCGTTTATCCCTTACTCGCTGTATTGTCTTAGGCATTTTTACATGCAATCCTCCAGCTCTCGGGCTAGCGTTCCCTGGCTCTATCCAGCTTGGTATTACTACCTTAGCACCCTAGCTGCTGTGGTTAGGCCTAAGTTTCTGATATCATCAGCAACCTTAATGTACACTTGCATTCTTGCTATTCGCTGTCCTTTCGTCAATTAACCTTTCTTAGCTTTTTAGTTCATCACTCCTCTCATCTGGTCAGTACACAGATGCCCGTTAACTTCTCATTTTTAGGTGCTCATTTCTCACTTACCCGCTACTATGTTTGCGACACTTACTCATGTATGAGTCCAACAGACTCACTGGCTTTTTCTGGGTCAGCATACCCTTAGTTTCTTAGCAACCTAGAATAACAGGTTTCTCTGCGCGACGTTACGTATACACCTGTTCCGCACGTTCGCTTTCCTTCAACTGATATTCATTACTTCACTACTATCGACCATTCCTTTCTTATTTAGTGTTCTGTGTCCGTTTTTGCAGCAAAGGTTTCGACACATACTAAAGTAAATAAATAAATAAATAGTATATTCTCGAATTTGGCGAGACACACCAAACCAGGCATGATCAACAGTTACACGCAATTATGTTTCGCAACAAACACGTTGCTATGTATGTAATCGGCAGTAAGCCGAAAGTTGTACAGGCTTTGGAAATTGTAAAATTAATCATGAGGAATAAAGTCGTCAATGCAAGAAGATACGTTGGGTTCTAGCGTGCGTTACATGTGTAGTGAAAACGACACATGTAGGCAGGGAATATCTTACTTTTGAACGTGTCAGGAAAATATCAAATTATGTAAGAGGTAAGCTCTCTCACAGACTTTTCCCATCTCAGTCGGCCATAGCGCTATAATCTTAATACCTTTCAGGTCGCCTTTCTGGCTTGATCCCTAACAGACTTCTACTCAGCGCTTGAATCCTACCAATCCACTGACTTACCACAATTTGACCTCTGAAGCTCTTTCATCGCAAGCTATTTATACCTTCACTTACTTATTCTCCGCTCCCTATCGAGTTAGGTTGGTTACCAGCTGGTCTTTGACGTCTGCTCTCTGTCTTCCCACGCAATATTGCATCATAGCAAACTGATACTCCGTTCTTTGTTCAAAGTCGCAACGCTCTGTATTCCGTGTAGATGATAGCAACCAACCTTTACGGCCATTGCTTTGGTAGGACATTCAAAAGACACTTTCAGCACAATCACTGTTGCACGTTGTACATCATTTGTTTCCACTAAATGTTATACCATAGGACTTAAACAATGTTTGTTTCCACGCCTGTTCTTTGCGGCCTTGTTTGTCTCTCACCTTCCCTTTTCTCCGAGGTCCGGAACTTCTTGAGGATCTGGGATTGGACCGAGAAAGCGTTTTTGACCGGGACAGGACATGACCCACAAGGACCAACAATGAACATGGCTGTACAACAAATGGATACAACTGCACTCACTATTACGACCGTTGTTCAGTATCGATAGTTGGACACAAGGCCTTCACACTCCTGAAAAGTATACATAACTTGAAAAATCCAGACGCAAGAAAATGTCATTTTGCTTACCTGGACACTCACAAAGACGACTCTTCGTAAAGGTCTCACCCTCCATGGGCCTCAGCCATTATGGCCGCCCTGATCAAAGATACCTGATCAACTAACAAAGGAAATTGGAAGTCAGTTGACTGCGGATGCCCGAGGGTGCAATCAGTCAGCAAGCTGCTCTGCCAGTATTAAATTAGTGTACAAACGGATTTCTGACAGTGTTCCAGGACGTGGTGAGTTTTCGCCTGGCAAGCGTTCTCCCTATAAAAATCCACAAATGTTCGCTTAACAACACTGCGACGTGGCGGATGTGACTCGCCACTGAATAAAGGCACTGCCCACAACCACCTACTGGCAAGTCGATTAGAATCATAATTTAACATTTTCCTGACACGTTCAAGAGTAAGATATTCCCTGCCTACATGTGTCGTTTTCACTACACATGTAATGCCCAGACTGTTTACACTACGCACGCTAGAACCCAACGTGTCTTCATGCATTGACGACTTTATTCCTTATGATTAATTTTACAATTTCCAAAGCCTGTACAACTTTCGGCTTACTGCCGATTATATACATGGCAACGTGTTTGTTGCGAAACATAATTGCGTGTAGATGTTGATCATGCCTGATTTGGTGTGTCTCGGGAAATTCGAGAATATACTATTTATTTATTTATTTATCACACGTAATCTAATCTTAGACTCCACGGCCCGGGTGCGACGAAGGAAGGCCGCCATCGAGCTTTCGGAGTCCATCGAACTACACGAAAATCCGCAATACGAATAGTAGCTTCACCATTAGTCCGGTCGGTCCGCACTTCAGCAAAGGAGTGCTTTATCCTTACTCGGTCTTTAAAGGAATGGTCCCTCAGAACGTGGAACGTTTCTCCCTTAAGATGCGAAGTCCGTTCGAGGATGCGTCGACATTTTTCTCCATTTTGACAAGCGATTTTCAGCGGATGCACCTTGGAAGTATCCTCTTGCTTATGACCATGGTGTAAGGCGGAAGACATTGATCCCCTTTTCCCCATCTTTGAACAGTAAACAAACCATCTGTTTTAGGAAAGCCTGGTTATCCACCATCCTCTCTACCGACGTTTCCTTGTTAGATTTGGGAGCGTTCATGGTGACCAGATAGAGTTCAGGAGTAGGAAGTCTGCTTCCCTCGGAAACAGGCGGCGTTTGTGGGTTTGGGTGTGCCTTGACTGTTTTCTAGTTGAATAATCTTGCCAAGAACCAACTTCAGTTAGGAACTTGAAGGGTTAAGTTAATTCGTAGGTGTGATTCATTTTCACCTGGACTGTTTCCTTGTTGCCATAATGTTCTTACTCATTACGGCGGCATGTTTTATCTCAAAGCGTAGCTCATATGAGGTACGCTGCTCAACCGTCATTGATGGTTCTGGAGAGGAAACAGACGAGACTCGACTCCGCTTTCCCTTGGGTGTAGTTGGGCAAGACGCGGGTAGAGATAAAAAAAAGGACTTGAGTTATTTCCGCTGTAAGAACCACAGGTTGGGCAGGAAGGCAAGGAGGACTGAGCGGAGGTTGACCGGCCGCGAGACATTTATCCATCAGTATGGCACGACAAGCTATAAAAGCAGTTGAAGAGCGGGAAAGTAGACCACTGAAGGCTTGCGTACATCGATGTACGATGCACTGATAAGTGCCTCGATAGTACAGCAGGCAATGGATAGATGTGCGATATTGCACAAAGTGCATAGAACTAACCGGTCTGTGTCTGCGGATAGCGACGTGCTTCTGGGTGTTAAGTGCCTTTTGAATTTTGTTGGTGAAAGGCGTACAGATTTCATTAGCCTGCAGATTCACTGGCTGAATACTTTGACTTCGTCAAGTATAAGGCACGATGGCGCCCAAATGCTTGGATTGTGGTAAGTGAGTTACTCCAAGATCTAAGGCTGCGCAGTGCTTCCTCTGGGGTGGGTGGCGGCCCACTGTCTGCCGCGGCATCAATCCAGATATGTAGCAATGCCTCCAAAGGACCAACTCCTCGGACGTCAGTTCCATTTATGACTCTTTTCGACTTGTACCGAGCGATAAGCGTGTCTTCTACGGTCTACCTGCACTTAGCCCAAGATTCATTCCTAGTCAGACAAACCTGCACCCCTGCCAGATCGCTGGTACTTCCCTGCCACATGCTGCCACGGGCTCAACTACTCCCTCTGATAAATGAAGTCGCTTTCCATCCTCGGCACTATCGGAGCCGCTAAAACTTGAGGTTGTCAACTATGAGTCAAAGGACAAGACATATGCGGCAGTAGTGAGTGTACTGAGCAGGCAGCTGCTAGCAGAAGTGGAAACCTGCGTGAGAAGAAAACCAAGAGTGATGATAAGCCGGAATCTAAGAAGTCTGCTCCTTCCGAACTGAAGCTGGTCCTCGACAGAGTAAGCCAACTCTAAAGCGCTGTTACTAACAATATGCCTCTCAAGTCCCAACCCCCTGAAAACAGTAAACCAACTCCCCATGACCGTTGTTTGATTATTATGAGCGCTCCTAAAGCTAACAAAGCTTCTCCGGCTGAAAGGATCCTAGACGACCAGGAGGTTCTAAGGAGGATGGTCTCCACCTTTTTGATGAATGTGAGCAAGAGATCAATGTTGTCTGACTTTCGTCTTGACAGAAAGCAAGAAGATTCTTCTAAAGTTCTTCCCTCGATCGTTTTTCAAAGTAAGGGAGAGTGTCGCCACATCCTCAGACGGACCCAACGTCTTAAGGTGAAAACCTTCTAGCTATTGCGAGACCTCCGCCCAGAGATTCGAGTCCGAATGAAGGAAGCTGTGAGATTAACCCATATTGTGGATTTTCGTGTTGTTCAAAAAGCTCGGAGAATTCGCTGGAGTCCAATCCTGCTCGCACACAGGCGGTAATATTGAAGGATGTTTTGAGGGCGATATTTGCCAATGTAAGTGGCCTAGGAAACAAACTTGATGAAATTCTTTTCCTTGCCTCTGAGAATCCCCCAGATCTTATGGCTTTCACAGAGAATGGGCTGTGTTCGGATATTTTGGATTCGGGGGTACATATTCCAGGGTATAAGCTGTTTCGAGTGGATCGCTCTGGTGCTGAGGCTGGAGGTGTTGTGATTCTATACTTTAAAGAAGACCACAAAGCTCACCTTGTTGAAGCCATATGTAACAATGTAGGTGGAGCTGAACCTCTACGGCATCGGATACATGATATATGCAAAGCACTTGTGTCTGGTGTTGTTTACGGATTTCTTTGGGCTCCGGAGTATGCCTGCTGGACTCTTAGTAGATATGGCAGAGGGAATGATTGTCTGATATGGAAAGACTAACCATACTGGTATTGATTGGGAATTACTCCATTGTGAGCTCTCCCCGAGCTCCTTTGATGCAGTATTCCTTGACATAGTGCTTGCTTGCAATCTGCTTCAGCATGTTACAAGGCGCACCAGAATATTTCCTCGTCAGTCGCCACACCCTCATTACCTTGGGCTCACACCGGCAGAGTCAGATGTACCCGCCTTGACTGTTCTTCAGCAAATCGGGAAAAGTGACCACTGCGTGGTTGCCTTTATTTGGATGCGGCGTCTCACCATTCACGATCAGGGAGTATGCCGTCAAACTTCCAGCGTGCTGATCCATTCCATTTGAAAATGGCCGCCGGAGGTATGAACCGGAGTATCCCGCAGTACTTAGACGTTGCTGGTGCTTTGACCTTCTTGAACTCCAAGTTCACATCACTTATAACTCGGGTCGTCACATTCTCCAAAGGGAAACGTTTCTCCCAGTGCCCCCGTGGATTGCTCGTGACTTAAAATCCCTTATGAGCCAACGAAGCAGATTGTGGGATAAGTTCAAAATTACGCAGTCACCCTGATTACAAAGCGGTCAGCAATACCTGCGTGAAAAAAAGCGTGGAAAACGAAAATACAAGCGTTGCTCAGTTGAGGAACCTTCAACCGCTCTCGCGCTACTTTTCTCCGATCTGAGGAGACGTACGAAAGCTGGTACTGGTGTATCTGCTTTATATTCCAACGAAGATCATATTCTATTTCACGAAGATGATTCAAATGCAGGGCTTCGGGCCCTGCAGTATTCTTTATCATTTTCGACAGAACCGCCGGTTACCAGTTACCTTGTGCCTGCGCTTCCTTCACTTTGGAGCATCTAGAAATCAGCCCTGATTCGGTTGCCAAGCTTCTCCTAAAACTAAAGCCGAATTCCGCACTAGATCCTGATACGCTACATGCTTTGTTGCTCAGAACAGTAGTTGAGCACATTGCTGTACCGGTCTGCCAACTTTTCCAGCGATCCCTTGAAGCAAGACGTCTCCCGTTTGCTTGGAAAATAGGTACCATTAAGTCCAAATACAAAGGGGGGAATCGTCAAGCTTCCAGAAACTCAGCCGATTTGCTTAACATTCATGGATAGAATTCTTAAGAGAGCCTTGAAGCACCACCTTAACAGGGTTAATATCCTCTCTTGCTTAGCATGCGTTCCAGAGGACACGCTCGTGTTCCTCCAGCCTGCTTGTGGCCAGGGAAAAGTGGGCTAAACCGTTGGATGCGGGCAATCCTCTGGACGTTGTTCTTTCGACTTCAGGAAGGCATTTGATAAAGTTCGCATGAACGGCTCCTCTTTAAACTTCGGGGTATTGGTGTTTCTGCTAGGTTTATCTTGGATCGCCAATTTTTTGTAAGGCCGTAGAACGCGAATTAGGGTGAACGAAACACGCTGAGCCTGTTCTCATTACCAGTGGGGTACCACAACGCGCCGAACGGATTGTTTGCTATATGCTGACGACTTAAAGCTATGGATAGATATATCCGAGCTGGAGGATGCTGACCGATTGCAAGTGACCGTACACCGCTTGCATAGCAGGTCACTGGAGTGGCAATTGCCCATCAATTACGAAAACTGTGCAGTCCTTCCTATCGTTGCTCCATACCCGTTTGGTGCTTATAACATTCGTGGCTCCTTGCTCAAGAACGTTGCTTGTGAGAAAGACCTTGGTGTACTTGTGTCTCCTGATTTGCGCGCAACGCTGGACACCTTGAGGAGGATAGAGACTGCCAATAGGATGTCCAGTGCCATAGAGAGATCTTTCTCGCGTATGACTCCTGAGGTCTTCAGTCTCCAAATCACTTCCCATGTACGCCCTATCCTCGAATACGGCACACCCGCGGTCCATCCTCTGACAACGACCGAAAGTGTTCTCAAGGAGGAGTCCAACGTAGGGGGTCAAAGTCGATCAGCGCGTTCAACCATTTGAATCACGACCATGGACTTCAAACAATGAACAGGCTTTCCATGGATTATCGTCGTCGTTGGGATGAGCTGCTTTACAACGGACGCATTCTGCGAGGGATAATGGGAAATGAACTAAAGGAGTTTTTCAACTCAGAGTTGATGGTACTACAAGAGCTCACTCCTGGCAACTGGTTAAGTCGAAGAAGCTCCGAGTCCATCCCGACGGCATTTTGTCCACCCGTGTAGTGATGGAATGGAACAATTTACCAGAACCAGTCGTCAGCGAACAGAGTGAAGAAAGTTTCAGATTAAGAACGGTCTGAAACGATAGTAAAATCACTTGAGTGCGCCTCCTTGAACGAATCGTTGAGCCAGGAAATGATAAGGTGCTACGAAGTCTTGATGGTGCAATAACGAAACGCCGGCACCACACCCTGGTCAACTAATTCCTGCCCACATTCTCTGCACTAGCAATCCCCACTGTGTAATTCACGTGAAGTAAGGAAGTCGTAGAAAGTAAAAGGAAGATAAAGGGGAAGGAAAGTCATTTAAATGAGGTTAACAGCAAAGATGAGAAGAGCGACAGTATATGAACCCAAGGTTGGAACATAAAGCTGGTCAGGAAAAAGCTTCTTGTTACCACCCAAGAGCGTCTATCTGACGCTCAAAACCCTTACCCGCAGGTTCCCTGACTACATATTCTAGAAGCGCGTTCCAGCGCTCTACAACTCAACGCGCTAAAGGAGTTTCCGCCATTTGCCGTTCGGAAAGCGGCTTGTGTAGTTTCACGGGATGACCGTGAAGACAAGGCTACCTAACCGGGCTGAATAGCCTGCATAGGCGAATTTTTTCAACAGATGGGTGATACACGTTACCCCATACGCAAAAAGCCTCACTCATTCTCCCTCCCTAAGACACGTCGCAGCATTCGTTCAAATTTCTTCCTCTATAGATATGCGCACGTATGGAACAAGCTACCAGGAACAGTCAGAGCATCAGAAAATGCAGTGCAGTTCTCATCGGCCATAAAACGGTTACTCAGCGTCCCAAAAGTGGCGGAACTTTTGGGCAGCTGCGTTGCTGAAGATGAACTTTGGCAACAAGGACCTGCTCACATATAGGACATGTAACCACACAGCCACCGTATACTCCATTGGACGGATAACTCTAGTGGCCTGGCTGTAAGCTAGCCTCGTCCGACCAGTCTACTGCTTTCTGACTGCTTCCAGACATCAGCGACGTTAACGATTTAGCCTCTGCAGTCCCAACCCTTTGGTCTCCTTATCTTCAGATCTTTGCTCGACATGCTAACTGCCTATCCATACAGTTACTTTCGACCCTAACTGCTCTTTTCTTATGATACTCATTACCTTTATCCCCACATTATTTTGGCGGCATAGCATCACCTTGACGATCTACAAGGTTTCATCTAAACAGTCCCGCTTTCCGACCTCTCACGGACTTATGGGTTCTAAATGATCCAGGATCTAAAGACGTAATGCACTAACTGTTACATCAAAAGCATCGCTGATCACGATTCATCCTTATAACTCTTCGGGCCTAGCTCTAATATAGCCCCGTATGAACAATCCCCTGCTTCCTGATCACTTCCAGACACCGAGACCCCAACGATCTGGGCTCTGAGGTCCCAAAACTGTTCTTCTCAACCTGCAACCATTCGCTTGGCCGGCTAACTGCCTTTTCATATAGTCACTTTTGTCCCAAGCTGCTTCCTTTCTGATGATACTCACTACTCTTATTCCCACCCTTATTTAATGGCCTAGCTTCAAGTTACTGGATTTCCCAGACTCGTCTGAACGGTCTCCTGCTATCTGACCCACCTCGGAATTCTCAGATCTAAATGACGTAACCTTCTGTAACCCTCAAATGAAATGCACTGTTGGCCATGATTCGTCTTAATATAATATCCCAGCTTCATTTACATCTCTATTACGCCGATGATCTCCTGTAGTACTAAGACCTAAATTCTAAGGCTTTCTCTCCTTGCTTCCGACTACTGTGACCCTATTGATCACGGACAGGCAGACTTATCGGTCTACTCCCATAACCCGTAGAACATTTTTGGCTTTTCCACCTCTTCTGAATAGAGTATTTTCCTTTTCGTACTCTATTTGCATTAAATTTTCAATTAGACGTAAATCTCCTCGGACCTGGTTCCAATCTATCCTCGGCTGACCAGTCTCATGATTCTGACTGCTCCGAGACGTTATCACTCGAGGCTCTACATTCCAAACACTCTGTTCCCCTCAACTCAAGACCTCTCCTTGACATGCTAACTGGCTCTTCATATAGTGACTTTCGTCTCGAAAGCTTCTTTTCTTATGACACTCCTTAACGCTGACGTAACGTCCTGTAACCCTCAACTGAAATGCATTGTTGGCCCTGATTAATCTTTACTGCTATGTCCCCTTTCTTCCTGAACATGCGTATTCTGCCGATGCTCTCCTTTAATACTTATACCTATATTCAACGGCCTGCTCTCCTTGCTTCCGACTACTGTGACCACATTGATCAGGGATAGACAGACTTATCGGTCTACTCCCATAACCCGGAGAACATAGTTGGCTTTTCGACCTCTTCTGAAGAACGTAAATCTCTTCGGACCTGGATCTAATCTATCCTCGGTTGACCAGTCTTATTTTCCTCACTGCTCCCTGACATCCGAGACGTTATCAATCGAGGCTCTTCATTCCAAACATTCTGTTCCCTGTATCTCCAGACCTTCCCTTGGCATGCTAACTGGCTTTTCATATAGCCGCTGTCGCCCCTCTTCTCTTGACACTCACCTCTGCTATCCACAAGTTAATTTGGCGGCCTAGCTTCATCTTGCTGGCCTATCCGGACTCGTCTGAACGGTCTCCTGCTTTGTGACCCACCTCAGACTTCTGAGATCTCAATGGCCTAGGCTCTGCCGACGTAACGTACTGTATCCCTCAACTGAAATGCTTTGTTGGCCCTGATTAATCTTTACTGCTATGTACCCCTTCTTCCTGAACATGCGTATTCTGCCGATGCTCTCCTTTAGTACGTATACCTATATTCAACGGCTTGCTGTCTGCTTCCGACTACTGTGACCCTATTGTTCAGGGATAGGCACACTTATCGGTCTACTCCCATAACCAGTAGAACATTTTTGGCTTTTCCACCTCTTCTGAATAAAGTATTTACCTTTTCACAATCTGTTTGCATCAATTTTTCAACTAGACGTAAATCTCTTTGGACCTGGTTCCAATCTATCCTCGGCTGACCAGTCTCATGATTCTGACTGCTCCGAGACGTTATCACTCGAGGCTCTACACTCCAAACACTCTGTTCCCCTCAACTCAAGACCTCTCCTTGACATGCTAACTGGCTCTTCATATAGTGACTTTCGTCTCGAAAGCTTCTTTTCTTATGACACTATTTAACGCTTACGTAACGCCCTGTAACCCTTAAATGAAATGTATTGTTGGCTCCGATTAATCTTCATTGCTACGCCCCATTTCTTCCTGAACATGCATATTCTGCCGATGCTCTCCTTTAGTACATATACCTATATTCAACGGCTTGCTGTCTTTGCTTCCGACTACTGTGACCACATTGATCAGGGTTAGGCAGACTTATCGGTCTACTCCCAAAACCCGTAGAACATCACTGGCTTTTCCACCTCTTCTGAA
>CALYDF020005435.1:0-14374 GCA_944474145.2 Dicrocoelium dendriticum | reverse complement strand
ACTAGTGTGCTAAAATACGGCATCAGCAGCACGCCGGTACACCGAACCAACGCTTCGCAGCCACACGACCATCTCCAATCACGTGAGGGATCGGCTTACCGTAAGGTCGCCCACACTTACGCGGATTCGAACCAGCAAACTCGGGATTACAACGCAAACGCACAATCCATTTGGCCACTGGTCGACTTAAGAACGGCGTGTCCCCGGTTCACGGGAGCCTGTTTCTCCATGAAACAGAACAGTCGAAGGAAGTGTAGGTAGACAGGTATCCAAGGGGTTGTGTAGCACAAGCCACATGTACTCATATGCTTCGCCTTGACCCGCACCACGGAGTATCGGTCCGGTACAAGTCAATCCTTACGCAAACATGAACAATATTTCGGAAAATGCATCGAAATTGATATCAGTAAACCCTGAAACTGATCGGTCAATAAATTTGGTGGGTGAGAATTAGTTTTTGACACAAAGGCCTTGGGACAAAGGATGAACATTAGGCACACACAAGGAATGAAGTGCGGTGAGTATGCAAGGTGAAACGCTAGACATTTTGATTCTCAATAAGTCACTTCTAATGAACCTATGGAAGGTGACGCAAACCCCATCTGGAATACCTATCGGTCGTCGCGATTATGCTCATACAGTACATTTGATAAACGTGATCCATTTTTCACAAATGGCACGTTGAAACGCCGCAAGCGTTTGCGTGACACGGAAGCACGATCAATTCCCTACTGTAGAATAGTGAATGTTAGTTTGACAAAATTTCGTGCACCAACGTACAGGGATGTCATGCAAGTATGGCAGGGGTGGGCTGTGGCCCACAGCCCCGGGACTCGACGTATTGCAATCAATGTGTAGACAAAGTAGACTGTCAGCGTTCTGCACCTATTGAGGAATGCGTGTGCAGCGCGGCCATGGCCCAGGGACTGGTCTTGTTACGATCGATGGGTAGACAGACCAAACTTTTCGCGTTCCGCACGGATTGAGGAAGGGGTGCGCAACACGGCAACAGCCCAGGGACTGGTTTCGCTACGATCGTTCGGTAGACGGCGCTCAGTCAGATTAATAAGCAAGCCGGAGCGATCCTTATCATATGGTTATCGGGTCGCTGTCTTAGCGATAGAGCAAGGGCGTAGAGTGATGTCGTCGATTTATCTGAAACCGCACTCACTTAACGCGCCTGTTGCTCAGTGAGTGCTCATTATACTGCTCTATGGTAAGTGCGGGTCTAATGCGGCATAAACTGCGCGACGCAACAACCCTATCCACTGCGCGACGTGGCCTGTTAACGAGCAGTACGTGCTTCGACTGGTGTAAAGATGTGATTAAACTGGGAGTGTGTGCAACCTCAAACAAACCGGGCGGCCTCGCATCGCCACAGATGACGGCTCAGCTTGCGCTATTATTAGTGAGGTATCAAGAACCAGTGATCTCAGCATCCGGCGAATGGCCCAACATCGCGAAACACCATACGCTGTGCACCGGACATTAAAAGAAAGAAAATTCTGAAGGTGCACTTCAGGTTCAAGTTTTGAACCCATGAGATTCGGAGAAGGGTCTCGAATTTTCCCGCTAGCTTTTGAATATCTTGGGCGCATATTCAATTATTCTTACTGATGTAGCAGTTTTCCGTCTGCATGAGGCAGATAAACAGCATTTTTGAGCTACAAATAACACACGATGATACAGCGCTTCCCGTATGCAACATGAGCTCAGGGCATGGGCTAGTGTAACTGGTCAAAAATCGTTGGGCTATGTTTATTTTCTAGGAATGTGACAGGTAGTTTGTTGTTTATTAGTACTAATACCTTATATTTGTTAGTAGCTTCGAACAAGGAAATGTTGCAGACCTGCGTCATTTCATGACTGGAGGCCGAACGCATACTGAGTATCGTTTGGTAGCAGCAGGATGGAGCACCTGCACATTATGCACAAACGATACCTGATTACCTAAAACAGATTTTTGATCGCTGCTAGATCGATCGGGAAGGAGCAAAAGAGTGGCCTGTACGGACACTAGATTTGAACCCCTTGGATTACTTTCTATGAGAGTAATAGAAACGAAGAGTTTACAAAAGCAAACGCAATTGTCTTGAAAAACTGGAACAAAGCATCTCGAACGGATGTGGTGGGAGCGCGGTAGACACATTAACGGGCCGCATTGCGCAATGAATAGTGTTGTTGGTTGCTGCCGCGTTGGACCCGCACTCACCATATAGCCGTAGAATGAGCACGCGCTGAGCAACAGGCACGTTACGTGAATGTGGCCAGAGTTAAATTGACGACACCGGTGACCGCGCTTGCACCGATAACCGTATGATAAGGATCATTCCGGCTTGCTTATTAAGCTGGTTGAGCACCGTCTACCAAGCGACTGTAGCAAGACCAATCATTGGGCTGTGACCGCGCATCGCACGCACCCCTCAACCAGTGCAGAACACCAGTGGTTTGGTCCGTCTACTCGTCAACTGTAACAAGACCAGTCCCAAGGCTGTCCTACAGTCCAATCTTACCATACGCCCGTTATATCTTTGTGCGTTGGTGCTTGAAATGTTGGAATACCAACATTCACTATTAAACAGTTGGCAATTTCTCGTGCTCCGGTTGCGCGAAAGCGAGTGCGGGGTTTCAAAGTACCACTCATGAAAATTGGGCCATATTTATCGCGTACTGCATTCGCTATTTGTGGACTTCACCAAGATATTTGACATGGCAAGCCATGAGACATTGTGGCAGGTGTTGGGTAAGTTTGGTTAAAGTTGGGAACGTATACAGTGGACTGCATGCTTTTGTTGAGACACTTGAGATGGCTCGGTCATGTGTGTCGTATGGATTCGACGAGGATACCGAAACACCTGTTATACAGTCAGATAAGTAAGGGGATGCGGCATATGGAGAAGCCGAAGCTTCGTTATCAGAACATGATTCATCTCGACTCCTTGTATCCGTATACGCAACACAGTTGAGTAAATCAGTGACAGTTCGTGCACTAAGATTCAGTAAATACTGTTGTCGCTACTCATGTGGCCAAAACAAAAATAAAATCACAGCTGGCAGTCCAGGAAGCTGTAGTGTTCATAGCTTTTTCATTTTTTGTGCTTTTCTCATTTCGTTTTTCTATGCGTCTTGTACAGTTGTTTTAATTCACCGTTTTTTCATATACACAATTCTCGACCTCGAACGGCGCGTTCTGCTTTCCTTCGGCGACGTGTTGCGATTGCTTTGTTTGTGTGCTTGGGAAGTCTGAGCTTCGGGGAACCAACACTGGGATAACCTATCAGGGAGTGTGCAATATCAGTGGAGTTAGTCCAACGGTCACTACTGAGGGTCAGCTTGTTGATACTTTTATCTGACACTAATCCTTTCCTTCCGGTGCGGTAGTTTAAGACTAGTTTTCACTCCACTACAAAGCAGATAAGAATTAGCAGTTAAGTAAAAAAGTTAAAAAGCAGCACATGAAATGAAATTAAGAACAACACAGGCTTTCACACTGCGTAAAATCAGGTGAGCAATTATACCGATGAAGTATCTGATCGCAAGGATCCTATTCAACCAAGCGAAAAGCACCAGACTGACAGCATTTTGTGCATTAACTCCGTGTTCTGATATCACACGACTGACTGACCGCCTCGAGGTCTTACCCATGTCAACGCAGTATCGGCAGACAGAACATACCAGGATGGCCGCTCTGCAAGGACGCGGAAGACGTGATCAACCAAGTGTTGGTGGCCCGCTCTACAGACACTTCAGTGACATGCCGATGCTAAACACACAAGGGATTCAGTGTGCCTACGAGACTAGCAAAGCATCGCATACGTCAATGGACAAACATAGATGGTATTATAAGAGCTCAAAACCCAGTGCTCTTAGCTCTGGTCGACATACGGAAGAACTGAAAAGATGTTTAAGAATCACTAGGCATACATCCAACAATACCCATGGTTGGTGGCATCCGGTTTCGGATTTGCGTGTCATTGTGGCCAGCCACAGGACGCCTGCGCCTACAGAGGGACCATGGGTGGCTTGCGCTGCACCACCCACAGCTCCATCCGCACACCCCATATCCAGTGTAAACTCAAAGGAATAAGACCGGGAGGCATGTGGATGGTAGCCACATTTCATCAACGGATCCGGCCCACACTCCTTCACAGGCAAATACAAGCACGCTGTATTTGGAAGATCAAGCGCACACAAGGCGATGGCAGGACCGTAATCCGCTCCACACTGAATGCATGGAACCACTCGTCGAGCCTAACACGGCCCCAAGGACCGTGCACCCCGTCCCCGACAGCAACGTCCAACTGCTTACTGAAGCCAGTGTGGATGAACTAGTGGGTAATAGACAGGTATGCACCTTGTCAACATGCACATCAAGCGCAGCCACACCGGGGATATCAAGAAACAGCCAATTACGAAACGACGATATTAAAAAAATAAATCGAATGATGCATACAGATATGTCGACATAGCACTTCAATAAATGAGTATATGAAATAAATTGGTTGACAAAGAATCCGCGATAGGTTCAAGTCGTCAGAAAATATATTTTGAGAAAATGTCAAAAATGCGAAAATGTTAGCACAAATGTTAGTACAATTAACTTAAGCGACGTGTGCCAGTTAATAGAAGATAGTCCATGTAGACATTATTAAGACAATATAGCAAACCTACCATCTGAAATAAAGAGACCCAGCGTGCAAGCAAGCGGTTAGTAAATGGAATGCAGCGTACCCACAAACGCTGCGCCGGTTCTGCCTACGTTCTATGCAGGATCCCTCGTCGTTTCGGTGTTGATTCCGAGTGGCCTCGCTCATGGATAAATAGGCCTGCCTGACTCAGGCATTCGCGACCGCATGTGTTACAGCACCATGCGCTCGATGTCGATGGAGTACAACCCATCGGCGCCAGCAGCTTCCGCACTTACTGCTTCTTCTCTGCATGCATGAGGTCTTTTTCCTTCACCTAAGCAAGTGCCTTCGTGAGCAGATCGCGCCATGTACGCCGATCAACCGCCTTCGATTCCCATGACTTACAATCGAGATTAGAACGTCAGATACTCACTTTGATCATGCCATGGAAAAAAAGAAGCCTCGGTTTCCCCACATGCCACTTCCCAACACTCAGCTGACCATATAATAACTGCTTTGGTATCGGCGTCGGATCCATACGCCACACATGACCGAGCCACCTCAAGTGTCTCAGCAAAAGTACGCAGTCCACAGCATACGTTCCACTTTGGCGCAATGCTTCCATGTCCGCAATTTTGTCGCACTAACCGACGCGCAATATCCGTCGCAAACACTGCTGATGGAACCGCCTGAGATATCTCACATCTCGCCGGTACATCCTCCAGGTTTCGCTGCCGTTTAGAAGAACGGACAGCACCATGGATTTGTACACCATCAACTTCGCGCTAACGGTAAGCTGGTGGTTGTTCCACACCCGGTACTCTAACTTCCTGAATGTGCCGCTGTCTTCTAGACGCGGATACGAATCTCATTGTATATTTGCTGGTCAGTCGAAACCACACTCCCAAGATAGCAGAAGTGGGAGGTTGTTTCTAATGCTACAGCACCAATGCTGATTCGCGGCACCATTGTAGATTGCACCTCCAGTGAAGGCTGAAAGAGACAGACAGTTTTGCTTGTGTTGATGGTGAGCCCGAACTTGGCCGCTGTCGAAGCCAGAGCACTAGTCATGTGCTGCAAGTCATCCGCACTGTGTGCAAACAACGCAAACAGCCGTCAGCAGACAGCAACATACGTATAGTTGTCGTACAGACTAGAATTCTCGCACGGAAACGACAGATGTTCAGCAACCACCATCAATACAGTGCTCCACACGAACACCGTAGGCACAAGCGGAATAAAAAGCACAAAGCATCATTGCATGAAGATAAATATTAAACAGGGTAGGAGTTAAGTCACAGTCACGCTTCACACCAGAGACAACTGCAAAGTCATGCGAGGCCTCTCCAATCAGCTGCACCCTCGCTCGCATACCACTGTGCAGACATTCAATTAAACTTACAAACTTACACGAGCAACCAAACTTACCCAACACCAGCCACAATGCCTCGCGGTTCACCGTATCAAATGTCTTGGTGAAATCAACAAGAAGCGAGTACAACGGGTGGTGTCGTTCTCTGCACTTCTCTTGCAACTGACGAGCCGCAAAAACCATATCTATAGTGCTGCGACCCGAACGGAATCTACACTGCTCTTCCGCCACGTTCGGTTCCACAATCTGACTGACGAGGCGGTTGAGCAGGATTCGGGAAATTACCGTGCCCACACAACTCAGCAAGTTGATGCCATGATAATTCGTGCAACATTGCTTGTTCCCTTTGACTTTTTACAGTGGTAACACAAGGGCATTCTTCAGCTCAGGAGGTACCTCGTCCTCAATCCACACGCGTTGCGCCAAGTGGTGCAAGCCGAGTCTTACTGAGCGCCGCAATATCGATGTGGTAGCGCGCCAGTTCCATCGCGACCAGTGCAGTGCGTCGCTCGGGGCGCTCATTCGAGTTCCGGTCCAGTTGTGCGCGCACGTTCCAGCACCCGATGCTGAGTGCTTTGCGCGCAGGCATACGATTGCATTGGTGGGCAATCGAACGCCAGGTGGCGGTTTTGCATCGGAGGTTTGCATGAGGGACCCTACCCAGAGCCTTTGGCTCAACAGCCTGACCCACAAGGCAGTGGGGAGCAGATCCAGCTCGGGAATATGATTGCAGAGACAGATTGGGCTCCGCCTGAGGTCGGTTACACGCAGCATTCCATGTACTGGAACGATTCACATATGTTTTGCGACCATAGTAGAATACGCACCTGCGACCACGGCCAGACGCAGGAGTCTTTTGGCGGGTTCGCACCAATTTCACCATAGATTGCCTGGCTTGAGGCGGGCAGTAGCAAAGCATTGAGCACCGTCAGAGACAATGTGTGCCGCTCGTGCTCTACGCCAATCAAGCTGTGAGCTTATAATCCGTAAACCTGTTGTCTTCAATGGCTATGTTTTACGGGGAGAGGGCCATTGACCGCTTCCTACCCTCCGAACAGGATGGACTAGAATACTGGCAGGGCGCCCACACCTGACAGGAGAACGACTCGGGTCCTCAGCCAAAGTCTTTGATTAAATGTACACCCGAAAGGCAGCGGGTCTAGCCCATGGTCAGTTCATTGACTCATGCGGATTGGTGTCCTGAACCTTAGCAGGGAGAAGGGCATAAGCCAACTCACACCCAGCGGTCGCAACGAGGAGGCGTCCAGGGCATGAGCCCATGGCATAACAGTAGCAGCAGTGGTAGATCATCTCTCAGGATCCAGCCACCACCAGCTTCAGCGCGCCATAGGCTCTCCCATGGGGAGTTGAAAAAGACCACACGAGGATCAACATGGCACGCAAGTACCTCCTCAGCGGTGCGACCGTTAGAGATGATAAAGCAACCTAGAGGAGTAAACCGATCAACCAGTACAGGTGGTTGTTTGGTCGGTTTACGAACTGATGTATCGGCTCAGGCTTTCAACAATACCTTGCAAAACAAACGTGCAAAAGACATACCGAAGCGTGCAACCTTACACGACAACCCGTTTAGCAGTTAGCATAGATAGCCCGTTCCAAAGGGTGATATTCTGTACACACACACACACACACACACACACACACACACACACACACACACACACACACAGAGTGAGAGGTGTCAGTGGGTTAACTAATAGAACTATTACACAGGCAGTCCAATTCAGTCCAGTTGATCAACTATGATCCGAGCACAGAAGTGCGGTGGATCTAGTTGTCACGACTCACACCGTAAGAATAACTATAAAGGACACCAGTAAGACAGTGGGGTTGGGTGCAAATAGAATGTAGGGAGAATGAAAGCAAGAAGGAAATGCCTTAGACTAATCAGAATGGAACGAAAATTAACAACCAGATGAACGAAGCCGAATGCAGGAACCCCACTGACTGCACGACTGCGCCATGTCTGACAGGGTCTCCAAACATTGATGTGGACCGTCCCTAGGCCCCCATCAACAAAGACGGCACGCATCACCCTGACCAAATCTCTCAGTCAAGCTCTTCAAGCTTCTATGTCATGTCATCGACTGGCTACCTCCCACGCTGCCAAGTGGACTTTTGCATACGGCGAATCTTGCGCCACCATACACTTGGAAAATAAAGGGAGGCTCACCTCTGTAGGCATTGACCAGGCGTGCGTAGCATGTGCCGAAGCCAAGAGAATCTCTGCAATCTTATTCGTTGTTCTAAGGAAGTAGCCTGATTAACACTGACTAGTACTTGCCTACGCAAATCATCGTTGCGGACACAATGGTGCAATGCTCGGCAGGTTATGACTATCAAAGACTAATATGTTCAGATCGAAAGGGTCAAGTTGCACTCTTGCGGCCTTCACTGTAATCTTGTACACGGCCGCCGCGGAGTCGCCTGAACATACACAGGCTCGAACAAATGATCCTCAGGCAGCTAGTCGAACGGCTGAAACAATTCGCCACGCGAGTGACATGTATATAAAGTTTCGAATCATAAATTTTGACAAGCAGGTCGAAGAGGTATAGGCCATTTCGAGCTGTGACAGACATCTCCAAATCATGCAACAAATTTGGGGGATCTGTGAGGAGTCATATATTATGGCAATGTCGTTGGACTATTCAAACTTATAAAGACAGTCACTAAAATCACCTCATTATTAGGACCAGCTTTCTGGAAGATTCTTCAGGTTCAAGTAGGAAAATAACCGCGGCGAAGACATTGGAATATAAAGCCAACAGAGACCAAGGTTGTTTTCGGTGAATATCAGGCTTGTAGACCACAAAAGACAGCTATGGATAAGACTAGAAAGGACGTTTAAAAGCAGTAAATTAACAAAATGAATGAGTCAAGAAATATGGCCATTTGTTCGCGCTGTTGTACGGTGGTTATCTATCACAACCTTATCCCAAGCGGTGCGATGACATGACCGTATTAGTAAAACGATCCGATTCGTTGATTGAATACGTTTAAATATTTGGTTATCGTTTTGTACCTAGATATCTGTTGTGGTGTACAAGCCTGATGAAAGCCACCGAAAACATGCTTGTTCGCTTAGCTAGCTCTTGATTTTAATGCACTCCCATGTTGTCATTCGCAGCAAAGTTGAATAAGGAGTAATGCTGAGTAAACCTTGCTCGCGCCACTGGAGATACTGGAGGGTAAAATATCGCAATGCGCCCGCACATGACCCGAGGTATGAGAATAAATGGCTTCTTATGCCTTCCTTTCCTTAGTAGTTAATTCTAAAGGGGTTTTCTGACGCCTAAGTCAAAGGAGATAATAAGTTCACGAAGATGACAATTGCTGGTTAATATTAACCAGATGATGATCCCCGAGAATTCGACGGATCCTAAGGACGTAATCAGTGTATCTGCGACTCAATCAGACTCGGTTTGCTTTCCAAAGACGTGATGTTCCAGTGCCCGACGCAGACAGTAAGAGCAGGTTGATGGTAACACATGCGACACATGGTAACACAAATGCGACTAGGCGCCATGAAGAAAACAGTGCGAGTAATCACTTTAATCACTTTGTAAAAAGCTACTATATTGTTAACGGAGTGCAGCAGGAGCTATCTTAACCCAAGACGCTAGATAGCACAAAACTCGTAGTTTCCTTTCTGGTGCACATAAGAGCAATTAGTTCAGCTTACCAGCCGTGATCTGTGCACCGAGATGCGGCGGATCCAGTTGCCTTGAAGTCGCCAAAACAATGATGATAAAAATAATGACAAGAGTAGGCAGGTGTCAGAAGTACTGACGCTTCGCTGCCACGCGATTAACAACAGTTTGGCGCAAGTTAAGGATACCGCGAAATCGCCAGCATCAACGCAGGCTCGAACTGGCAGACGTTATACCCTTTGGTAAGTGATAAAGTGCCAAATCGCTGGTGTGGTTGGTCCAGCGGATCCTATCCGGGAACATGATAAATACCAACCAGACCAAACTAAGGTGGGTTTCTTCATACCATTTTGCCACATTATTGACTGACCACCTTAGGGTTTCCCCTACCTAGGCGAAAAATTGGCAGATATTACACATCGAGGCAGTCGACAGGCAGGTATGTGGATAACATGACAGCGAAGGCGATTCGAGTTCAAATGGTGTTCTAATGAGACATCGGAAGGTCTGTTTCCGAATGCCATATGACGAACTTCCGTATTGCCTACTCGGCTCTACCATCAGATATGAGCAGCACATAACAAGTGGCGGTGGTCAATCACATTCAGCCATTTAACAGCCTATGTACGCAGCGGCCAGGTATCTAATCCACACAGTAACACTTGACGCACTGGAGCTGGTAAACTCTTCCTACCATGCCTAAGGTGCGCACATTTATCGCCATCAGCAATACACGTTAGCTGAAGGTAATAAACACATTTCAGCTAATGTGCTGCAATTCAAAAAGATGGGTTATAAGAAAAAACGAGATACAAACATTACAAAATGCAGGATAAACCAAACGTAATATGGTGCTCAGTGTCACATTACGCATCAGGTGTAACATCGTGGTTAGAGAAGGGATAAGCAGGACAGGGAGGGACAAAGAAACTCACAACATAAACACCATTGGGGCCGGCTCTTCGCCGTGTCAACCAGTCCAACGTGCTCATCATCCTTCGGAGCCCAGCCCAGCCCGGCAGACAGGAGACATCAACCGATGCAAAGTATGAAGTGGGGGACAGTGTCCTTCTTGACGCCTACCTTCCTTTTCTTACACCCAAACCCCCAGCACACAAACAACGCGCGTCGCGGGAGTCGACGTGCTGACCTGTGCAGTACGTGGCCTAGCCATCGGAGTCTGGCGCACGACATATAACGGTGCTAAGCGGCTCACTGACTTGTACTACACCAAAATACAATTAGCGCAACACGCTAATTGCTCATACGGTGTTCCCACCAGACATGAATTGAGTTGCGATGATCGAATATAAGAAGCCTGTTTAGGCGAGGTTTCGCATCTGTGCAGGAGGGTTGAACAGATGGCTGCATTTTAACCTCAGTGTTTCAGGTCTAGAATGATTTCACGTCGGTACCAGAGGTAGTTGAGATTGGCAACAGCGCTTCCAGTTTTGGTTATTCAGTTTGTGACCTCATCTATTTTACAAGCGCTAATATAGCAGCCAAGATACTTGATTTGCTGGACAACTTCTAGATGATCACCACCAAGGATCAGCGCATGGATGGGTCCCGGCATTCTTTGAGAAACACTACGCATTGCGATGGTGCGAAACATGATCCAAAGCGACTGAAAGCCAGTGCCGATCTGTCCAGTGCTGCTTGGCACATTTGGGAGCTGACAGATTAGAGCAACATCGTCGGCATACTCCATCTTATTAATTATTGTATCTTCCATTGTTTTTCATGGCTTTGATAGCTTCTGTAAAATGTCGAACAATTTTTATATCGGTAAGCAGTCTCAAAGTTGATCAAATCGTCGGGGTTGGAATAGTGGGTTCTAAGCTGGTAAGCACAAGAGTGCGATCAAAATCGAGACAAAAGCTGCAGATCGAAAGACACTCATGTACCAACCTGCGACAGGCACAGCCGATGGTGATGGTCAAGTTAGAGTACAATGCAGCCTGTCGCTTAGTGGCAGTCTTTTAATTCGGTGTGAATGCTTGTGTTAGAAACCAGTACAGTTGATACATAGGTTGTGATGGGCGCACACCATAACAAAGTGGCCACTATTGTTAGCATGACACCTCCGAAGCTACATTCTGATTCTGATAGGTGATGGGATTAGGCGTTAAAGTCGTACGCCAGGATTGAGGCACCCACACTTTTGTTTATTCGAACTAAGGAAGAGAGCCGATGACAAGCTCCGGCTGCCGTCGGACAGCATAGGCCATAACGATATGAATGTATCATGTTTTCAGTCGATGCTTGTTGTCTTTGATGCAGCTTTCAAGCTGAATGACAAACAAGCAGCTATTAACCGAGATTTAATCTAGAAGAGCAGCTTCCTCATATCTGCTGAAAACAGTCTCAACTCCGTAAATACAGGGACTCATTTACTTAGCAAGATCAGAGACACAAAACGCATAAGTCCAGTCATTGGAATCCGGGTCTGGTCTGTTTGCCTTTCAGGGGCACAGCGCAATCCGGGAAAATGTGAAGCCATAGCGGACGTCCTATGGTGACTGATCTGGCACAGTGTGTGGATATCAAGAAATCCGATGAGATATGCCACCCCAGGTATGAAAGATGGAGTCAATAGTGAGCACTTGTCGGTAAACAAGAGAAAAGGCTTTGTTAAAAAAGCGGAAACGGAAGAGAAGTGAGGATGACTGTATATATCATTATTATTGTATCAGCTGTATGCCGTAACGGCGCTTCGATGCCGCGTGACCACCACCAGTCGCGCGCGGGCTGAGTATACTGCAAGGACGCCCACCCCTATGCCGATTCAAACAGGGGACCTTGTGGTTGCAAACCAGGCGCGCAGACCACACTGTATATATCAACATGTAGGCAGATGACATTCTCCAGCTATTCATTCAGTGAGATCTGTCCAAGATGCCCAACCTCTCGCCTTTGACCCAACTGTCCAACCAAAAAGGTACTTAGAATTCGTAAGCCACGGCTAAGAGCCCCATCCACCCCACCGCAACCTTCAAATTGGATTCAGAGGCTGAGTTGATCTGACTCCTAGTCAATAATCTAATTTACACTTAAACTACGTCTTTTAATGTGGATAAAATTCATTCCACTTTATTTGGTTTGTTCTGCGTACTTGATAATCTTCTCCTAATTTGCACACGTCGCTCATGCTAATTGTGGTAACCTTGCGTAACTTTATCACGTGGTAATTTTTCAATAACTTTCGGACATTTTGTACTTATCGCGGATTCGCTTATAACCAATTTACTCCATATGCTAATTTAGCGAGTATTTATGTCGTCATATAGGTTTACTTTATTCGATATCTTTTATATGATATTGGCATTTCGAATGATTGGCTGTTGTTTGACATCCCAGGTGTGGCTGCGTTTGATGTGCATGTTGACAAGGTGCCTACCTGTCTATTACCCACTACCTCGTCCATACTGGCTCCAGGAGACAGTTGGTCGTTGCTGGAGGGGACGGGGTGCACGGTCCTTGTGGTCGTGCTAGGCTCGAAGAGTGGTTCCATGCACTCAGTGTGGAGCGGACTACGGTCCAGCCACCGCCTTGTGTGTACTTGATTCCCCAAATACAGCGTGCTTGTGTTTGTCTGTGATGGAGTGTGGGCCGGCTCCGTTGATGAAACGTGGCTCCCATCCGCATGCCTCCCGGTCTTATTCCTTCGGGTTTACACTGGATATGGGGTGTGCGGATGGAGCTGTGGGTTGTGCAGCGCAAGCCATCCATGGTCCCTCTGTAGGCGCAGGCGTCCTGTGGCCCGCCACAGTGACAGACGAACCCGAAACCGGATGCCGCCAACCATGAGTGTCTTTGAAGGCACTTAGGAAGTGCCAATCAGTGTGGAAAAATGGGTCACCGAGGTACGCAGTCCATCGCACCACATTAAGGCGCATTCTCGTCTGATGAAGCAGTGGGTAGACCACACTTAGAAAACCAAGCGTAGGTACTGGCGCCATATTTCGGGAATGGAGTTACATCCATAGAACTTCAATGAAATGCGGAAAATAGAGGTGGGATTAGATAAAACGCGGCAGATTATGAAGAGCCGCGTAAAACAACATGAAGAGACATCACAATCGAATGTAACAACCACCCACAGGGGACATTACGACGAAATTTTCGTGGGATGTGCGCAGCACACATTGGGAGTAAAATTCAGCAGGTCACTGTTCTCTGCCGTCGCCACGAGACTATACCTTTATGCAATGCGCCGGTTTGTGTACCCCTCTGCCCATTGAGTGATATTGGGTGGTACCTCCAGATCATTTAAGAACTACTCCTATCAGATTGGCCAATGGTTGCATGTCATACAGTCTCAGTCAACTGATTTTCCAGGTTGGGGTCCGGGAATAGGATGACGTACTTATTCACAAAATGTGATCAATATCATCCCCCCTTCATCTTGCAATTTAGGTTGAGGGCGCTAATCGTTCTCTGGTTTATGTCTGAGTGCCCTGGCGGTATATCAGCCCACGCACCATAATGATGGTTTCACCAAGCTTCAACCGCATTCCGCATCGGCAGTCGTGCAGCTTTAAAAGGGTTGCCTTATTCTCAGAAAACTTGGTAGACGACCGGTTAATGTATTTATATTTATTTATTTGTTTGGAATGGTACCATACGAAATGTGCAAATGTGTCCCAACAACAGTTACGGGAGCGAAATAGCTCCCAAGATGCATTTTGGTTCTGTAC
>CALYDF020005434.1:0-14360 GCA_944474145.2 Dicrocoelium dendriticum | reverse complement strand
AGTTGAATTCGCGCGTGCGAATCGGAGTCACCAATTTGTAGGACTAGTTAATACTAGTCCGAGACGATGCGCGGAATTAAGCGCGGATATCAGAAGGCAATGGAAGTCGGACACAGCGGACTGTATTCGATGGGCTAGAACAAGAAACGGACGGATGAAGCGAGGCAAGAGCGTACACGTGAGCGCGGGAACTTACAAGGCAGTTGTGTGTCGAGCCGGTTGGAAGATTAAAACAAGGAGGAGTAATGTACAATCGGTCAACAAGCAAATTGTACACGAAAGATAAGAGTTATCTTTTTGGGCGCTACAACGTCTACGCAGCGATACCTCATCAAAGCTGGCTACAAAGATCTGTAGATTTTGTTTGTTTTGGTCTGTGTGTATGCCCTGTTCTCCTAAAAGAGATTGTATGAAGCTCGCATATACAAAGCCTTGCAACGACTGTGGTTCGGTGAATGGCCCTATGGTTATGTTATCTCTGAAGCATCGCCATGGTGTTCATATTTAGGTAGTTTTTCCCCTCTTTACGGACACCATTATCCCATTTACCTTTCAACGTGTCATATATCCACGGATTTCATTCTGCGTTGGCGTTGCGAGTTTGGAACTGCATGCGTGCTATATAATCACCGGGGTACTGTGATATGTGGTGTGGTTGAACGGTGGCGACGGAATGAGTAGGGGGATGCCGCCAACCAAATCGGACTGAATGAGAGCCCGCAAATAGTTGAAAAGTAATGGTGACGTATGTGAGAGTCGCACTTCATGTTGGAAGAAGGAATGGGGCAAGGGATATGCTGTGGATCGACGGAGTTGTACGTGTAAGGTAATATTATGCAGATGTGTAACTGTCGCCCCCTGTTATTAATGTCTAAGTTATGCAACATTTTACCTAAATAGTTATGCTATACGTGTGTCATTGAAATAATGGATAACGTAGTTGCGCATGTAAATAACCGGCTGAATGCCCACTGCCATACGGAGGCAATGGAAGGAGGTTGCATGTGGAAGAGGATGGTGAGGAACACGGTAGGTAAAGTAATCACTGAATCGTCGCTCAATCCCAATCAAAGTGCTCACGCGTATGCTGCGGACGAATGCAAAGCGTCACGTAAGCACAGCGTATCACTGAGTCATGGGGTATAGGTGCTTTCGTTAGGTGTAGGCATGAACGAATATGAAAAGCAATTAGATGTGACATGGTACCCCGTATAGTATGAGACAAGTACGGGGAGAACTGGTGGCTGTTGTACATGGGGCTTCATTACCTGCAAACCTACCCGTGGGAGACTGAAATAGCTATGAGGTGAATTGATAGTTTCGCTATAGTAAAGGTAGCCGCGAAGGTGAATACGTATGACAAATGGAAAGAGAGGACGAGATGATCGAAGTTCACACCAATTCTAATATCCGCGACATTGTGGGGAGCGAGTTTACGGACACACTCCACCCCCAATGCGTGGAAACTAAAAAATTGTGGGCCCTTAAGAGGGCCCTTTTCGCGCTCCCTTGATGTAAGCCCTAAGGAGCGCTAAGGTTGCGTTCCCTTGGTTGATGTCACGCAAGCGACTGGAGCAGCTGAGCATGATGGTGTGCAGCCTTAGAGAATATTTATATACATGTGTTTGTGTATGCATGCTTACCGCACGGCAGTTTCAAGCTCATCACGGTGGGCGCATGGTGCAGATGGGACTATGTTCACTGAAGGCAAGGACACATGAGGCACTGAAAAGCTAAAATAACTAACCTGTGAGTGATGCGAGATATAGGACGGGCGGAGGACACATGACTGACATCGCTGGCATATCAAAGGAAAACAAATGCGGCATGTAACTGAGGTGCAAACTGATGTGAACCCTGCGACGCCTATAAAATGAAGAATAAACGAAAAACCTACATCTACATGTAAGAAGTGCAGGGCTGCTGAGGAAATAGGTGCATCGGTAACCAGTGCGGACCTCGGTCACAAGGAAACAGGATGATAACGGTGGGGGCGGACAAGCAGCGAACAGGCAGTGCGGTGCGTAGTAGTCTATGGACGGAAATGTGGATGGAAAGCCACAAGAAGTTAACTGTGAGTGTGACCAGAAATAGGACTGGCGGAGGACCCATGGCTGAGGTTACTCACATTTCAACGGAGGACAAATGTGGCATTTTACCCAGGTGCGAATGTATTTGGAATATGTGTTAGCTATGAAATTAAATGTAAACGCAAAAGCTTCATGTACGTACCGGAAGTTTATGGAGCCAGAGGGAAGAGGCGCTTCAGTAACAAGGGAGGTTCACTGTCACACGTAAACAGAAGTATAAGGATGGCGGTGGGCAGGCGGCGAACAGGCAGCCGGGTGCGCTGTAGTCTATGGAGGGAACGGTTGGAAGAAAAGCCACGCTAACATACCTATGAGTGTGGACAGAAATAGGAATCGCTGGGGATACAAGGCTGACGTTGCTGACATACCAACGGAAGACAAATGCGGCGTGTTACGGATGTGCGAATCTAGATGGAACATAAGTACACCGTGAAATAGGAAGTAAACTGAGAAGCTTCATGTATGTACCTGGATGTGCCTGGATGAGACAAGCCGTGCAACGCGTCGAACACGGTCTGCCGAAACTCACGTGGGACGACTGGGCGCGGGGTTCCCAGAGATAGATCGCAGAGTATGGTGCCGTCTGATGATGTCAGCGGAACGGGTCTTATGTCCAATGAGGGAGACCTGCGTAGTAGATCAACCTCAGGGTCGTTAAGTTGCGCTGTGGCCATGGCTGCCAAGTCGGTAGCAGTGCCTGCGTCGGCGGAGATAGCCTGGATACGAGAAAGTGCATCGGCGACGGCGTTGTGCACACCTGAGACATGCCGTATATCGGTCGTAAACTGAGCGATATAGTCAAGGTGGCGCGACTCTCTAGGAGAGTATCGGTCGGTAGTCGAGCCAAGCACGTAAGTCAGGGGTTTGTGGTCGGTGAAGACAACAAAGGAGCGGCCTTCTAGGATGTGTCGAAAGTGACGTATCGCTAGATATACGGCTAGTAGTTCCCTACCGAACGTGCTGTAGCGAGATTCGGTAGGTTGTAGACGTTTGGAGAAAAAGGCTAAGGGTTGCCACGTGTCGGCTACGCGTTGCTGTAAAACAGCGCCGACTGCCACGTCCAAGGCGTCGGTATTGAGGGACAGTTGGGCGGCCGGATCGTGGTGCGCTATAGAAGCTATGTTGGCGATAGCCTCTTTCAGCGACTTAAAAGCAGCGCTAGCTGCGGCAGAAAATTCGAATTTCTTGAGTTTCCCTCGGAGAAGGTCCGTGAGGGGTTGCATCAGCGAGGCGCAGTTGGGTATAAATCGTCGGTAAAAGTTAACAAGGCCATCGAAACGCCTGAGCTGTTTGAAAGAATGAGGCTCGGGGTAGTCGATGATGGCTTGAATTTTATCCTGCAGTGGCACGACGCCTGCAGAAGAGACACGATGTCCCAGAAAATTGACTGCATCGACACCAAACGAACACTTTTCTGCGTTAATCGTCACCCCGTGTTGCGATAAACGATCAAAAAGTGTTCGTACGTTGCGTATGTGCTCTTCTCGTGAAGAGCTTGCGATTAAAATGTCGTCAAGATACGCGTAAGCGAAGTCTAAACCACGACAAACTTGGTCGATGAAACGCTGAAAAGTTTGCGCGGCATTCTTTAGACCGAATGGCATGCGCAGAAACTCGAACAAACCAAATGGAGTCGTCACGGCAGTTTTAGCGATGTCCGCCTCGGCTACCGGAATTTGGTTGTATGCGCGTACCAAGTCGATTTTGCTGAAGATATTTTTACCCGCCAGACTGGCGGTGAGATCCACTATGTGTGGGATCGGATAGCGATCGGGCGTGGTTACCGTATTCAAGGATCGATAGTCGCCGCAAGGACGCCAGTCCCCCACAACCTTCTTCGGGACCATGTGCAGAGACGACGCCCATGGGCTGTTGGACGGTCTGACGATACCAAGTTGAAGCATGTGGTAAAATTCGGCTCGTGCTGCCCGTAGTTTGTCTGGAGCAAGCCGTCTTGGTCGTGTGCTAACTGGTTGACCGCGCGTAACTATGTGGTGAGCGACCTCTGTCGTGACTGGTGGAAGCTCTGCAGCCGGTCGAACCAGTCGCGGGTATTCGGAGAGGAGGCTCAATAAGTCGGACGGTGCGTCTGCGATCCGAAATACAGGGCTGATTATCGGGGCATCTGAAAGCACACCATCAACACCAAGTTTCGTACGGTCGTCTAAAAGTCTGTGCCGACCAGCATCAACAAGCAAGCCAAAATGTCGGAGGAAGTATATGCCGATAATTGCGAAGGGTACAGACGCAACCATGAAGACCCACTGAAAATCTCGGCGAAGATTGAGGTCCAGGTTCATCATGCGCTGACCGAATGAAGCTATCGGATAACCGTTGGCCGCACGCAAATTGTACGTAGGCTTCGAGTGCTTGTCGCTAGCGGTCGCCGGGATGACGCTGACTTCCGCTCCTGCGTCGATGAGGAACGTGATGGAAGAACGTCGATCCTTAACGTAAAACAGTCGGTTTGCTTGGCTATTGAATGATACGTTTTTAGTGCTAGTATGCGGGCTATTCGTTTTCCCTGGGTCGTGCCTAATGCAGGGAGCCCGACAACGTCTAGCTCTTTCACCGTATTGGCGGTGATACCAACATACTTCTTCGTTGGGTTTGACATTATCTGACTGAGAACTTGTAAGGAAAATGTTGCGCTTTCGTGCCGAACGTGACGTACTCGGTGCAGGCACAGACGAGCCGCAATGAACGGTAGCCAAAACGTGGTCAGCATTTGACCGTGGCGCACGCTGCATTGAAGCCTTCATTGCTGCCATCCTATTGCGAAGTAGCGCAATTTCCTCGTCTCTAGAGTCAGATCGGTCTAGCGATTGGGAACAGACATGAGATTCGGTTTTCATCGGTGAGAATACGTCACCGGAGTTACTGGTCTTCTGCTGCGGAAGACGTTCAACGCCGCGTCTGCCTTGGTAGCTAAGTCTTTCAAGGGTGCATCTATAAACATGGACAGCATTACCGGCAATGGCTCTGGGAGACGTGCAAACCACAGCTCCTTTATCCCTTCTTCGCTCAAGAATAAGGGACCAGCGATGCGCTGAAGTTCGCGGAGCAATGCCGACGGCTTGCGATCTCCAAGCATGAGACCATTGAGCTGTTCAAATCGTGTTCGTGCGCGGGGTCGTAACTCTTTCAAAATCGCTTGCTTCATCGTTTCATACTTTGCCTCATTCGATGGGCGGAGTAGAATGTCCTCAATCAGCGTCACAACCGACGGAGGAAGGCGTGGGACGAGCTGATTGTACCTTGGACGGTCCGCCGTTATGCCCTTATTTTCTAGTTCGACCTCGAATATCTTAAACCAAACTTCTGGACTGTGTTCCATGAAACTTGGAACAGCCAAAGTAAGCATGGTTACGCTGTGAAACGACTCAGATGCCACTCACGAAATGTGAGTCGAAAGATAAATAATGAGCAAAATACGATAAAAGTACTAAAATTACGCAAGAAACAAATGAATATATGTATATAATCGAGAAAATGGAACGAACTCACCAACAAAATCAAACGAGAAAAAAGTTGAATTCGCGCGTGCGAATCGGAGTCACCAATTTGTAGGACTAGTTAATACTAGTCCGAGACGATGCGCGGAATTAAGCGCGGATATCAGAAGGCAATGGAAGTCGGACACAGCGGACTGTATTCGATGGGCTAGAACAAGAAACGGACGGATGAAGCGAGGCAAGAGCGTACACGTGAGCGCGGGAACTTACAAGGCAGTTGTGTGTCGAGCCGGTTGGAAGATTAAAACAAGGAGGAGTAATGTACAATCGGTCAACAAGCAAATTGTACACGAAAGATAAGAGTTATCTTTTTGGGCGCTACAACGTCTACGCAGCGATACCTCATCAAAGCTGGCTACAAAGATCTGTAGATTTTGTTTGTTTTGGTCTGTGTGTATGCCCTGTTCTCCTAAAAGAGATTGTATGAAACTCACATATACAAAGCCTTGCAACGACTGGGGTTCAGTGAATGGCCTTATGGTTATGTTATCTGGAGCATCGCGATGGTGTCCCTATATATGTAGTTTTTCCCCTTTTTACGTACACCGTTAACCCATTTACCTCTCACCGTGTCATATATCCCCGGATTTCACACTGCTTTGGCGTTTCGAGTTTAGAACTGCATGAGTGCTATATAATCACCAGGGTACTGTGATATGTGGTGTGGTTGTACGGTGGCGGCGGAATGCGTAGGGGAACGCCGCCAAACAAATCGGACTGAATGAGAAACCGTAAATAGTTGAAAAGTAATGTTGACGTATGTGGGAGTCGCACTTCATGTTAGAAGAAGTAATGGGGCAAGGGATAGGCTGTGGATCGACGGAGTTGTACGTGTAAGGTATTGTTATGCAGATGTGTAACTGTCGCCCCCTGTTCTTAACGTCTAAGTTATGGAACATTTTACCTAAATAGTTATGCTATACGTATGTCATTGAAATAATGGGTAACGTAGTTGCGCATGTAAATAACCGGCTGAATGCCCACTGCCATACGAAGGCAGTGGAAGGAGGTTGCATGTGGAAGAGGATGGTGAGGAAAACGGTAGGTAAAGTAATCACTGAATCGACGCTCAATCCCAAGCAAAGTGCTCACGCGTATGCTGCGGACGAATGCAAAGCGTCACGTAAGCACAGCGTATCACTGAGTCATGGGGTATAGGTGCTTTCGTTAGGTGTAGGCATGAACGAATATGATAAGCGATTAGATGTGACATGGTACCCCGTATAGTATGAGACAAGTACGGGGAGAACTGGTGGCTGTTGTACATGGGGCTTCATTACCTGCAAACCTACCCGTGGGAGACTGAAATAGCTATGAGGTGAATTGATAGTTTCGCTATAGTAAAGGTAGCCGCGAAGGTGAATACGTATGACACATGGAAAGAGAGGACGAGATGATCGAAGTTCACACCAATTCTAATATCCGCGACATTGTGGGGAGCGAGTTTACGGACACACTCCACCCCCAATGCGTGGAAACTAAAAAATTGTGGGCCCTTAAGAGGGCCCTTTTCGCGCTCCCTTGATGTAAGCCCTAAGGAGCGCTAAGGTTGCGTTCCCTTGGTTGATGTCACGCAAGCGACTGGAGCAGCTGAGCATGATGGTGTGCAGCCTTAGAGAATATTTATATACATGTGTTTGTGTATGCATGCTTACCGCACGGCAGTTTCAAGCTCATCACGGTGGGCGCATGGTGCAGATGGGACTATGTTCACTGAAGGCAAGGACACATGAGGCACTGAAAAGCTAAAATAACTAACCTGTGAGTGATGCGAGATATAGGACGGGCGGAGGACACATGACTGACATCGCTGGCATATCAAAGGAAAACAAATGCGGCATGTAACTGAGGTGCAAACTGATGTGAACCCTGCGACACCTATAAAATGAAGAATAAACGAAAAACCTACATCTACATGTAAGAAGTGCAGGGCTGCTGAGGAAATAGGTGCATCGGTAACCAGTGCGGACCTCTGTCACAAGGAAACAGGATGATAACGGTGGCGGCGGACAAGCAGCGAACAGGCAGTGCGGTGCGTTGTAGTCTATGGACGGGAATGTGGACGGAAAGCCACAAGAAGTTAACTGTGAGTGTGACCAGAAATAGGACTGGCGGAGGACACATGGCTGAGGTTACTCACATTTCAACGGAGGACAAATGTGGCATTTTACCCAGGTGCGAATGTATTTGGAATATGTGTTAGCTATGAAATTAAATGTAAACGCAAAAGCTTCATGTACGTACCGGAAGTTTATGGAGCCAGAGGGAAGAGGCGCTTCAGTAACAAGGGAGGTTCACTGTCACACGTAAACAGAAGTATAAGGATGGCGGTGGGCAGGCGGCGAACAGGCAGCCGGGTGCGCTGTAGTCTATGGAGGGAACGGTTGGAAGAAAAGCCACGCTAACATACCTATGAGTGTGGACAGAAATAGGAATCGCTGGGGATACAAGGCTGACGTTGCTGACATACCAACGGAGGACAAATGCGGCGTGTTACGGATGTGCGAATCTAGATGGAACATGGGTACACTGTGAAATAGGAAGTAAACTGAGAAGCTTCATGTATGTACCGCAAGTTCATGGAGGCTGAGGAAACAGGCGCATCAGTTAACAGTTACCAGAAACTGACGCCGCAGGCCAGTTTCTAATAGGCAGCAGATGTCGATTGATAGGGTGTTTGTGCAAGTGGAAGCAGGTGAACTGACGTTACCCGTTTGGCTAGACATGGACTTGGCCCCTGGAATGGACCAACGCGCTGCGATTGTATGTGAATGGAAACTAGAAAATAAAGGATTACTGAACCGAGATGGGGGAAGGCCAAGGATTAAGTGGTTGAAAGCTGGGGATAAAAATGCAGTTGGAACGGGACGACAAGGATGAAAAAGCGCTAGAGGGAGAATAAGATGGAACCACTTGAGCAGTAGCATCCAAACCATGCATCGCCACCCTAATAATCATAATGTCATCCCTCTGGCGCAGCGTGGCTCCCGCAGTGCAGGATCGTGTCTCCAACCTGCTTGTGGCTGGAGCAAAAGAGGCTAAATTGTTAGATGCCAGCGAGCACCTGGACGTCGGTTTTCTTAACTTCAAGTTCAAGCGGGACTGGAACGACAGGATTATCCCGTGAGTGCTCCTTCTTCAGCGGGTCGTTGAACCAGGAGTTGGCGGACTTTGAAATACTCATGGACCTAAAACAAAGACCGCATCTCAGCCTGTCCAACCAATTAATGCCCACGTATACTGTCCTAGCAGTCCCTGCTGTGCTGGTTACGTGAAGTAAGAAATAAAACAAAGTAAACGCAGAAGGCAAAAGAGAAAGTGCAAAGAGCTAAGCAAGTGGAATAACAAGATATTGGAGTCAATGAAAAAGAACTGGAAAGTGAAGGTGAGTCAGCTTGGAAAAAGGAAAGGTTTGCTGTCGCCACCCAAGAGCATCCAGCTGGCGCGCCAAACCCACAGTCGTAGGTTCCCTAACCACATGATCTAGAAGGGAATTCGAGCGATCTATAACTCTGCGCGACAGACGAGTTTCCGTCCTAATCCTATCAGACCGTGGTTTATGCAGTTTCAGTGGGTGACCGCGGAGATTAGGTAACGTAGCGGGACTAAATTGCCCTGAGAAGTCCAGACCCACCTTACCCGTCAAAATACCATAAGTGAGAATTAGGTTGCTTCTTACCCTTCAGTAGTGATGGAGTACATACCCAAACTGAGCAACCCATCAGGATACGTCTGTCCCCCTAGACCCTGCACTAACCGATTGCCCAATCGTAACACCCTCTCCAAGTCCATTTTGTCTCGGTTAAAAGACGGTGGACAAGCCTGGTTACAATATTTCAGGTGGGGTCGAACGAATGCGGATAACAGTTTCACAAACAAATTGGCTGTTAGGAATCCGAAAGAGCGGCGAATAAATCATATCATAAAAAAACCTCGATAAGCAGCCTTCTTCCAATCGTCTCCAGAATGAAGTGATGATGAGTGTAAGACTCCTAAATCAACGTGCTGAGTGACAACAGGGAGTTCACTATCGCCGACAACATATCGGGTGGGAGGATTAGCTGCTCTGATTTAGAGAACAGAGCACTTGACCCTATTTGGGCATCAACCATAAGGTAGACCGTTCCCAGAGCCTATCCAAGGCACGCTGAACTGCCTCGGGACCCCATGGGATATCCACAATATTCCAAAGCTTAAGGTCGTCAGCAAACATTAGTGATGACACCCCCAGCTCTCCCGGCAAGTCATTTACATAGATCGCGAACAACAATGGCCCCGGTACCGAGCCCTGCGGGACGCCACTACGGACTGCTTGCCTGAGCGAGTGGCTACGCTCTATCAGGACCTCAACAAGGAAGCCAAACTGCGAAGGCACCGATTGTCGAAGGTATCCAGGCTCCACATGTAAGCTGATTTAATGGGCCAGGTTTCCTAACCGTACAGTAAGGTGAAACGTACCGCTGCATTGTACACTCTACCCTTCAGGGCGGGACTAATATCGAGCCGCCGCCATATGTGGCGAAGGTCCGCAAAACCACTTCGAGCTTTCGCTATACGGTTCGTGATTTCATCTTTCATCCCAAGGACGCTGGTACCACTCCCCAGGTAATTGTGTTTCCGAAGGACTTCCAGCTGTTCCCCACCAACAGTCAGCGCAGAAGGCGGTGCCTGCAAACTTTGGAGGAAAGCTTCGCATTTCGACGGTGCAAAGCGAAGCCCGAGGCGGCTGACAGCCAACGCTAGTCTGTCCAGCGCGGCTTGGCAAGTCTGGAAGCCGTCACAGATGAGGGGAATGTCGTCCGCTTAAGTCAATAAGTCGTTCTCCTGGAAGTAGCTCCACACCTTCCACGTCATGTCCTGTAAATGCAATCCCATGAAGCTGTCAATAGGAAAGTTGAAGACAAAACGTGAGAACGGGCATCCTTGTCTCACACCGCTGGAGATATTGAAGGGTGGCAACAGCTTGCCGTAAGCCCACCCTGTGCCCCTGCTACGCGCGTATAATCGTCCGATAATATTTACATAGTTTTCGGACACACCATTCCTATATAAACAATTCCAAAGGGCACATCGATCAACCGAATGGAACGCAAATTTGATGCCAACGAACACCACTACGGTGGGACGCCAGTAACTGTGACGGTGCTCCAACAACTAACGCGAGGTAAAGATGTGGTCGATGCAGCCACGACCCTGACGAAACCCGGCTTCCTCCTCAGAAATCTGGCCTCACCAGCGCCAATCCCTCTGGGATGGATTATGTAGCCCCGTACTTTTGAAGCTGATGGAGATCAGACCGATTCCTCTATGGTTGCCGCATTCCGAATGCGAGCCTCCTAGGAACATGGGAGCAATAACGGAGCGGCTCCAGTCGGTTGGAACCGTCTCCTGCTGCCACAGTTTAACTAGTAATTCGTGCAAAGCATCAACAAGAGCAAAGCCCCCGATTTTGAAGAGGGCTGGAGGAAGTTCATGTTAACATCCTTAACAACAGTGGTAGTGAAGTTGTTTGAAACATTAACTTGAACCTCAGGTTTACAGGATTGTCCATTCACTTACCGTTCTATGCCTGTTGCATCACAACAGATATCTTTGGTGTCCCTTAGGAGCACCCGGTGTACATCCCACTGGAACCTTAGTCCTGGTCGTATCGATACCTTCAGGATACGTCAAATGCTAAAAACGCAACCGGTGGATAAAATCCCCCTATTTGCCTATGCGTACGTACCTAATGCAACGTGTAGGGAGGAGCGGACATAGTGTTGGAATGGTGACACATCTCCAACCGGTAGACTGTGAGGAAAATGCAGAGAACAAACACTCCGCTTAATGAAAAAGAAAACACGTAGACAAATAGTCATGCGGCTACTTACCAGCTGTTAGGTGTACATCTCATCCGATGAGTTCTTGCACCTGTACTCGTTAACTGAAGGGGTTTCACTAGAAAAATAAAAACAATTAACCGTACGATTTTCGCTTTTTATCCATCACGTTGCAGAGAAGACGTGCGGCCGCAGAACAAGTGGGATAAAATGAGAAATCCTTTTCCACTGGTTGTGATGGCGGGAAGAATCTTGGTAACGAAGGTGCACTGCGAAGGCATGCCATCATTATCGGCTGTGCAGAACTTACCCAGGTTTCTCACAGCACACGTGGACGCTTGGCGTTTCCCATTAATCCATACAGAACAAACATATGAAACCTTCCGCTTCATCATAATCACTGCACGATTGGTGAAACCAACGTTCGCAGTGATCACACATGACCCAATCTACCGTGTCGCTGTTACCCAGTGTGTCCTCCGAACGCATGCCTAGGGCGCATTTGTCTCCGTCAACCACCCACGGTCCAGATGAAGCATCCCGCTTCATAGATGCACACTTGTATACGCTGGACGCTTTGGTCCTCGCCGTTCGAAAAAGTGCACCGCGCGGCAATGTATCCGTAATTGGCACCTCCGTCCGTCGGAGTACCAATGGAGATTCGCGCCTTCCTGAATGTGTATTGGAGCACGAGCCCTTCTCAGTTGCTGCGTTCTCCGACAGGTTAACTCCAACAGAACGACAATGAACCACGGAGGACATCCCCCGTTTGCCGACCAACGACAAAATGTGCTCATCGTTATCCAAACGAACGATCATCTGCCTTCCTTCCAGGAAAGCCGAAATCCACTTAATACGTGGTCTGAGACGCCGTAGGATTCCAGTTTAAACAAAAGAGGACAATGTGGTACGGTGTCAAAGGCTCTGGAAAAGTCAATGCACAAAACCGCCTCCGCCTGTCCTTGATCCACAGCCTCAGCCCAGCACTCTCGGGCTACCAACATGTCAATCAAACAGGAGTGGCTTCTGCGCAACCCATGTTGAAACGGGTTGAGCAAACTGTACTTAGCTAAGTGCATCTCCAGAGCATCTCTTACCAGGTTCTCTAATACTTTCACTAGTACACTTGTTAGGCTAACCGGTCTATAATTTTCAGGTAAGTGCTTATCACCTTTTTTGAAAATAGGGCACACGATAGCAGCTCTCCAGTTAGCAGTTAGGGAGCAGCTACGAAGAGACTTCTCAATGATACATTTAATCGGCTTATACAGCAACCCAGCCAGCTCCTAGAAAAGTTTGGGATGGAGGGCGTCTATCGCGGCAGCTCTAGTGGGATTCAGGTCACGTAGGAGCTTGAGTACCTGAGCTTCCGAAATGGAAAGGTCCATCAGAAAGGAATCTATTGATATCTTTGCCTGCTATTTGATATTAGGCAACGGAGATTCATGAACTAACGACCTAGCATAATGTTCCGTAAGTAAGCAAGCCTTGGACTGATCGGTTGATACTTCAGTGCCGTCAGGTCCAAACTGCACAGGGCTAGGCGAAGTCGCATTGCATCTCCGTTTAACATAGCCAAAGAACCGTTTCGGGTTTGTTGATGCGGATCGAGCCAGCGCCAGTCCATATCACAAGCGTGCGGCCCGCAGACGTTGTTTACATGCAATTCTCACGCCTCGTTAACGAGGATGGGTACATTCAGAGGAAGCTGATACGTAAGTCAGCCAACAACCGGATCGCCTACTGAGCATTTTGCAGACCCGACGGTGCGCTTAGGAGGTATCACTCCCCACCGCACTCCAGTCCACAGTACTCGTCCCACGAAGAAATCTCGGCGCCTTCGTCCCACGAAGAAATCCGGCGTCCTCGTTGGCAACGCCTAGCCAAGCGTTTGGGGACCAACCCGTTCGTGGCTGCCTGCGGCTGAGGGCGACTGTCTGTTCCTTGTGTCGGGATGGCAGCCTTTGGTCGGCTGGCAAGTCACCCGGTGGTGGCATTGAGCCGGTTTGCGAGTCACTCAAGGGTTGTCTTGGCATTTCCGGCGGTTGAGTTTCTGGAAGGTAGAACACAGAGGGGTGGACAAGGGTCGGGAGTGGCTTGACGCAAGGGAAGGAACATGGCATGCATAATAAAACAAATACCCTTTATAGGTTTTCAAAATGTTTTGAGTTTTCTTGTCAATTTTGCAAGACGTTTGTGAACAAGACGCACGATAAGCAATAAAGACGAAAATGGCGTGTTAATAGAAGTAGCAAACTTTTACAAAATCTGAACAACGGACGGGACGCTTGACTTGTCTACCGCGTCGGTAAGTTGCCTGGGGTTGAGGGTCTAGGTGAACGTCAGGATTCGAGATATCCAGCGCTCGGGAAGTCACCGCAGGTGCGGTTGCTTGTGTGATAGAATCAAGTTGGGTTGCAAGTGGTTCGTCAAGGAAAGCCACTTTGAGGCGGTCGATGGACACCGTTGTTCGATGACATTCTGGTATAAATTAAAATGTTTCGGTGTCCGTTGCAGACTTTGAAAGGGCCGTTGTAGGGAGGCTGGAGAGGGCGCCGCCCTGCATCGGTGCAGGTAGAGAGTCCGCTGTGCATTTGCACATCTCTAACCTGCTCACGGAGTGGAGCCGGGCGTAGTGGACGCATGCGTTGAGTTAGGGAAGACGCAAAGTTAAGCGGAGGCATACCAGACAATGGGGAGGTGAAACGAATTCTCCAAGCAACTTTAGCGTTGTGCCGTAAACTAGCTCCGTTGGTGCACATTGCAAATCAGCTTTGATGCTGTTGCGGATGCCTAAGAGTACGAGCGAAATGTTTTCGCTCCCGCTAGGGTCGGAGGAGGCGCAGAGCGAGGCTTTAAGCTGTTCATGGAACCGTAAAACTAACCCGTTGGCTTCTCGGTGATACGCTGTGGTATAAATGCGGCCACAGTCT
>CALYDF020005433.1:0-14364 GCA_944474145.2 Dicrocoelium dendriticum | reverse complement strand
ACTGGCTCGCAGACAGAGGAAAGTATCAAGCTGTTGCTACACACCCATGTAACGTTCATGGCAGGGTCCTACGGCTCTTACCTCAAAACTAAGGATTTCCGGAGGAGCAAGGTTTCCCAACAGCAAACACGCGCATTGTGGTGACCCTGAATAGATGGAGCTGACAAGGGATCTCCCTAATGCTCTCAAAATTCATGATGTATTTCCATTCGTTTTATTACATTTCTTCCCCGTAACTTCGTATTCTTATAGGATAGCTGACCTTGCTCCACTTGTTTTCTTAGCTTCCACTTCATTCTTGTACTTCGCCTAAAACGGCTTGGGAGGGACTGCTTGGTAGGAAAACGTCGGCACTAATTGGTTGCACAGAGTATGTTGCAGTCTTTGTTTTATGCTTGTTGATATCTCACAAAGACCTAACATTTCCCGATCCAACGATACGCAAAAGAAGGATGATTCACGGGAATATCCTATCGTTCTGGTCCCAACGGCGTTTAAACGACAGCGACTACTTACTTACATTAGCCCTAATGCCACTAATGCTGTTGATAATCGACGTATTGCTTACCTAGCATACCAGCACGAGAATGACCCATAACCAACGATAAGGAGGAATTCATTACAAAGAAAAGCATTTATCTAAGCGGAAAACCGGGAACTGACGCTGGAAGTATATCTAGACTGCAAAATGTAAAATCACGAAGTTAACCTGTACAAGAAGTACAACATTGCAACCGTTACTTATCTGAAATGCGGAATTGCACTAACGGAAACCGGCACAACCAGCGGGATACATCGGACAAGGCATACATAAACTGACTAGGACAAAAGAATTGCAATACTATAACTCACGTAAGCTTTCGAGGAACAAATGCCGTACGCACTAGGAGGAACAAGAAAAACAGACCCAATCCGGGTCACCCATGTAGGAAACACAGGTTACATGATAACAATAAGTACACGTAGCACACTTAACCCAATCAACAGCGGCACCGTGACCCGCGATCTCATCCGTCGGCAGACAAATACCGCAAATACCGACAAGTACGAATGGCAAAAAAACATGGTACTTAGATGCACGAACAATACAAAACTGCTGTACAGGTACGTGAACAGCAGAAGGAAAGTTAAAACAGGACTACCACCACTCAAGACGGATGGTGGCCTAACGACTACTGCTGTGAATGCTGCGAACGCATTACTTCTGCAGTTTGGCACAGTGACTGCAAACGCCATAGAACCTTTGCCAAACCAGTATTCACCCAACGTAGTCGGCATATCAACTGTCACTTTTACCTCAGCAGCTGTCGCTAGCAAATTACGGTATCTAAGAGAAAATAGCGTTCCGGGAGTCGACAAGATCAGACCCAAAGTTCTTAAAACTCTTACTCCCACCATAGCAGCACACCTCGCAAGCTTTTTCCAAAGTCTACTCAATTCCCAAACACTTCCGTCTGAGTGGAAAAGCGGGATAGTCACTCCGATATACAAAGGAGGTAAGCGATCGGATCCTGCCAACTACCGACCCATTACTCTCCTCCCTGTTTTATCAAAAGTAATGAAATCGTTAGTTGCAGATGAAATTACACGATATTTTGAGAGTCTGAAGCCAATTTCTCACTTCCAACCCGGCTTTAAGCGCAAACGATCTTGCCTCACAAATCTGCTTCTTGCTCGGGATTCATGGACCAAAGCGCTTGATGAAGGATCCCCCCTTGATGTGATTTACCTAGACTTTTCGAAGGCATTCGACAGAGTCAATCACTTAGCTCTGCTTCATAAGCTTCGTGCCTATGGTATCCATGGTTCCTACTCACCTGGCTAGCAGCATATTCGCATGACAGAACGATCAAGGTCAGAGTCGCCGATGCCCTCTCGGAAACCCTCTGCATCTCCAGCGGTGTTCCTCAAGGATCCGTCCTTGGTCCCCTCCTTTGTCTGGTCTACATTTTAACGATCTCCCGGATAATATTCAATCCTCGATGCAAATTTTTGCAGATGACGCAAAACTCTGGAGAGTTATTCGCTCAACATCAGATTGTGCCCTCCTCCAGAATGATTTGGATAGAATCAACAAATGGGCAGATATAAATCACCTCCCCCTGAATCCTGCCAAGTGTCACCTACTGTCGTTGCGCAGCAATCTTGCCAACAAGTACCTCTTGAGGCAGTACGTTTTATGGCGCGTGACCACAGAAAACGACTTAGGTATCATTGTGCAAGAAAGTCTGGGGAATTCGCTCCAATGTTCCAAAGCAGCGAATGTGGGGAACATGAACCTGAGACTTTTGAGGCGAGCTTTTGGTGTTTTTGAACGACGGTTGGTACCCATGCTTGTCAACTCCTATATCCGTCCCCACGTCGAATATGCCGTCCAGGCTTGGTGCCCATGGTTAAAACGGGACATTAATCTCTTAGGGCAGCCCCAACGAAGAGCTACCAAGGCAACACGCGGATTATCTGGTCTCCATTATGAAGTGCGTCTCAGTTTAATCGGAATGTTTTCCTCCGAATACCGACGACTACGCGGAGATCTCATCCTCGCATACCGAATATTAACGGAAAGCGATCACCCGTGCAACTCGCTGCTCACCCTAGCCTCATATAAGCGATCGAGAGATCATAATCTCAAGCTGATAATCCAACACTCCCGATTAGACTGTAGAAAATATTTTTACTCTCTCAGAATCTGTTCACAATGGAATGACTTGCCAACGCATGTGGTAAACGCTCCGAACATTACAGCCTTCAAACAATTGTTAGACATTCATCTCAGTGACAAACAACACATTGTGGTGTGATGTACTAGGTTTAGACTATTGGAATTTTAGTTCCATGTCGGAATCAAATGATTTTTATCTATTTTGCATTTACCATCCTATGGGTCTTGTAAAGCCAATGCTTTTTATCCCATCATACACTATTGAACTATTGAACTATTGAACGTCTTCTGAAACGGCTCCCTGAGTACCGCACTTGCGTTTAACGGAGACTCGGTACTAGGAAAATGTGGTGGTGCGCACTTTCCGAACTTCCGATCCACAAAGAACACTTTTACTAGGACTAACCTCCGTGGCATGACACTTCAGTGGCGACTTTCGTTTCTTAGCCCCGGATGCGGAAGTAGAGGGTCAAGTTGCTTGGGTTGAAGCCAAGTGGTCCAAAGTGTTCCCATCGCTTATGTGCAAGAGCTGCCGAACATTAGCCTCAGGAACAGCAAACACGGCGACGGATGCGTGCTCAAGTAAGGATTCCGGTTATGCTACACCACTTAATATATTTACGTTATTCTCAGTGTCCAGCGGAAGTGATACAGGCCACTTGGATATGCGGCAATACAGTTGAAAGCTGCCTTCTTTTGACATCAATGATCCCAGCATTTTAAACGCGTTCATTGGGGTCAAAATTTTTCCGATTCGTAACTGCATAACTGAACGTGAATGTCCGACAACATTTCCCGCGACCTGCGGTTTTCAGACACAATTTAAAACAACAGCGCCTTCCTCAGCCTCACGATTTCACTAATCCAACCCACTCCATTCTTCCACCCCATCACAACGAGCTTTGGGAGGTTGTCGAGAAACAACCCCCAAAAACCATATAGGATGGCATCCGCAGAACGGACGTGAAGCCGAGCAACATACCAATTTGACAACCTAGTAAACGGCATTGACAGTAAAACTCGCAATCACAATCACCTCCAAGGGTGACGTACACAAGACGAACCTTGGAACGGGTGCACGATACTAATCAATACGGGTCATCCGCAAGACAACGCACAACAGAGGATACGCGAAATGGGCTAAAAGCACGTTTGCTGCCAATTCGCACGGTTGTTTGTAAAGAAAGGCCACATAAGCCACTTCAGATGGAATGGCTACCACGGTCATGTTATGCATTCCTATGATCTGGTTTCTTTCATGTATACAAACACTCACACGGTCAACTATACAGGTGAAATGTATAAGAAGCCATTATCTTGGATATATACTCCTTAAGGTGTTTGTTTGCATTCACTACTCGGTTAGTTGTATGGCAACCGAAGAGCGCAACACTTTTCGGCCTGTGAGCGGCCCAAAATTAAACGTTTTAAAACCAGGTTCCACACAAATACCGATAGCACTCTGGATTAGATAACTGCGCCGCGGTTATTAAGCTATGAACTGGCACGCATCACGAGTGTAGATTAGATTACGCAACCACGCAGGTACCTGCATTTTCCGAGCAACTGATATCCCACGTACCTGATTGCATGGTCGATTCATGTCACATTTTACATGAGAACGGCAAAATACAATCCTGGCGTTCGGAGAGCAACGATTAAAGGCCTTCAGATGCGCGGCACATTTGTCCATCTCCGTAGTACAGTAATGCTTGGTGCTGGGCACCATCTGCAGCAATGCTTCAACCGCAAGACAAAAACTGTACCATCTTTCATCTGCTAAAAGGTCGTAGAGAATGATATTCCTAGACCACACGCGTCAACGAGCATGCAATGCCACAGAATGTATCCACTATAATTTAACTGGTGGGTTGCGCCGCACAAAAGCACCTCGCCATATCGTTTCACGCTGGGACGCACAACAGAAGAAAAACTACGTATCGAATCTGCCTCCCTTCAGACACCAACTGGCAAGCTCCATGACGTTCGAACATCGATGCGAAGTCTGTATACTTATATGCTGTTTTACTCCGATGACATCTCCGCAAATTACTAAGATCCACGCGCGTGACACTTTTGCCATTTTGGTAGAATATGAACCGTCGCAAATCCGGTGTGCTGTGGAAACTTCCCATCAATCTTAGAACTTCTAACGCTTGTCCCGATGAGAACCGACGGTTTTGTGATTATAACCAAGGGGTTCCAAGATGAATCTCATGATTGTGAACCATGCAGAATCTTCCAACAACATATCTTCCCTCCTTCAAAAGCACGGAGAAACGGGCTATGCAATCATGAGAGTTGTACCTGCATGAATTCGCTAAAGTACTCGATCACTAGGAACACGTACCGTTTGCCAGAAGATGCTGTCCGTTTTCAATGCAGACTCCGGTACTGGATGTAACCGTAGGCAAATCCATCGGGTAAATTCATTCCGCTTCCACGCAGGTGTACTGCGGCATGCAACGATGTAACTCGGAAAAACAAGCCGCCGGTTCGATTTGATAACGTCCCAACTGCTCCACCAAGTCTTCAACACTGTCGTACTTCACGGTAGCGATGTCTGAACAGCACACCGTCATCCACCATCATAGCGGCAGCTGCACCGCCAACTATGGTCACCGAAAAACTAAAACAAACATCTTACACAGGTACCCTTACCCATAACGCTTTATATTGCACCACACTTCACTATACTAAACCATTTCATGTACTTTTTCCACTGTTGTGCTCTTATCAGAATTGATAACGTTGCTAGGTTGCATCGTTGCTATGTACCAGTTGAAGCACCGAACTTCCTCAAGCAGCAGCCTTTCAGCATTGTGCAATCAAACAGTCCCGGAATTAAATCTTTACCTCAGTAGGAGTCTGTTCACTTATTAGTCTGTTACTTTTCTATTTACTTCAGTATCACTCATGTAGAACTGCGGTTGCTTCAGTACAATTTATTCTGCCCAACGCCCATTTATTCTCATCGCCTAGACCCGCGTTTAGATAGGTGTCGTCAGCTCGCGTTTAAAGAGCCACTTCTGAAGTAACACAAATTGAATATTCCTGACACGCTCTCAGATGGATGAGCCTGGACTGCGTTCCTCACCGCGTTCGTAGGATGCAGGCGCTAATAGAAATAGGTCCACCGCTGATCGAGTGCCTGCCGCATTGCATAAAAGTACAGAACTAGAAAGTCGGTTGGAAGTTTTTACTTCTAAGGATGTAGTAAATGTATCCACAGAAGCCGTTAATCAAGGTGGTCAATCCAAAATTTTCCTATGGGAGGCAGCAGGATTTTCGTCGCCTGCTGGTTATGTTGAAGACTACAATGAAATAAGCGACATGCAAGGCCTTGCAGTGTGTGGAAAGGAATGCTTGCCAACGACGCGGTTTTCCTGGGATTGAGTTTCACCTGAAACGTTTCCCGAAAACGCGTCGAGTGCACTGGAAGCTGTCGTCGGCTTGCAGAAGTGGGAGACTGGCCGCTATGCAGGTGATTAGACGCAGTACTGGCTATTTGTGCGCAGTTTTCAAGCAAATGTCATGGGTGTTACCCAGAATCCTAGGATCAGACCCTCCTACCTGATTAATTAGTGTGAAAGCCAGGACAGGGATGCGATGGAGAGTTGCATCCCATTGGAACCAGAGGGTTTTCGTGATGCCATGGAGACGCTAAAATCTACAATAGGCCGCCCTCATCTTATAGCCATGGCTTTCATACACAACTTATTTAAGGGGCCATCAAATAGTGAACAATTCTGAAGCGCTGCATAGACTGCCTTGGCAAATGAAAACTTGCTTGACTAGGCTACAACAGTTAAAATACTACGGTGATCGGAATGCGGATGTGACAGTGTCATCGGTGATCAGACGGTTGCTTTATGCTCTACAGCTCGATTGGTCCAAGAAACCTACCAGCATCCTGCGCAATTACAGAGAACCAGCCTTCAGAGACCTGTACCAATTTGTCTGTCGTACCGCAGAAACCGCGGTGATGCAGGCCATGTACTTCAATTAAAGCGCCAGAAGGTCTGAAGGATCCTGTACGGGGGAAAGGCTCCAAAATCGTGACAATCATATAAACGCTTTGGTAACTGGAGGAATAGTACCACAGACCCAGAAACTCGCACCAGCGTGTGAAACGTGCACAGGACATTACTACCTCTATCAATTCCTCGATACTAAGCTATGTACAGTACTGAGCGCTTGTTCGCTGTTTCTGGGAAAGGTTAATGTGGATTGTGGATCAGAGCCAGCCACACGTCTGCAAATTGCAGATCCAGATACACTTGCGGAATTAGTGGTTGCCAGGTGAAACACAGCCTTTTGTTACACGTAGCTAAGTTGAAGCAACTGACCTCACAAATGGCAGTGGTAAACGCAACGTGAGCGTCTCGGGGTCTAGTGGCTCTAGAAATTATTCCAGTTGTCTTGCGTGGGATGAACAAGACATTGGTGACCAATGCTTTACTTGACCCCGGATCCGATTCATCGCTGGTTGACGAACTGATACTACGGAACCTTAATTTACGAAAGAGGTTGTCAGTTGTGCAGTTAGCAATGGTCACCGGTGACATAGGTGTGTTTGCAGGTGGCACGACTAGAGCTGCACATCTTGGATGGGGGTACATCTCGTACCTAAAGTAGGCATGGTCCATCAAAAGGCGGCCTAATGTACGAAGGATAATACAAACAAGTCGTGGATGTAATCTGATAACAATGACCACAACAATAAATTTGATTGGTTTGACTGTGCCCTGTAAGATATATAAAAGGTTTTCCCTGTTATTGTATTGGTACTGACGAGATAATACGAAATGCTAGCATCTGCCAATATTCGTCTTCTTATTTCGTTGTTCAAACTGCTGAAGGGGACTAACTGTTTTAAATTTCAAATTTCCCAAATATTATCCAACCAACTAAAGCCTGTAAGCAATGGACTGATCTTCTAAAGAAAGCTATCGTACGTTTACTTGCGATGACAAAACATATAGAGGCGCCAAATCTGCAGCTCCCTTTGTTCACTTTGTACAGTCTGCCGCCCTCGCACAAGTTATGTATCAAATGCTGGGCAGGAGCTATATCCTAACAGCAGCATGCAGGTCAAAGGCAACCGGCTGATTTATTCTCTAAAATTAAGCAACTAGCATAAACCTGCTGCAGCACGTATGGTTAAGAACCACCCATTGTCCACCACTCTAGACACAACCTCCAGCATCTACTTTCCCGGTCTGCAACTTGGTCTTTAGTATACAGTTCACTGCGAGCACACGTCACCGGCAAGGCCACAACTGTCGCCCAAAGTCCTTCCTACGTCATCCGAATTTCTCACTGTCATTACGATGCTGGCAATGCACTGGCCAAAGTGCTAGGTGAAGCAATACAGAGCACTCAATATATGTCAGTTGAGCTGCTCCCACCCACGAACGAGCGCCTTCGCGGCAGTTCAGCGGAATAGTCTAAGCCGTGTATCCTGCAAAGTAGGTGCGGAGGCCACATTGAAGTCAGAAAATCGACTTAGGTAACACATGTTGATGTTCATGCTGCAGACCTAGTCCGTCATTTCTGCAATTGCGCTACAACGAATTACACTTGAACTAGATCTCATGGCTGTTGAATTGTTCCCTGAGCTCGGCAGTATGGTTGCAAACGTTACATCAGCAATAGAGGTGACATCCTCAGTGCATTGTTGCTCTGCGTGCGGTATCGTAGCGTAGCGTATGAAAGCTTAGATGAGAGTGCCGCGAGAGTTTTCCCGTCATCGTAGTTTGCCGTGTAGACGGGCGATCCTATTGGTTGAGACTTCCATCCGCGTTCTGCTTGTTCGATGGGCAGGCCACCTTAGAACTTGACCCCTCCGCTTTGGGCATCGTGATTATTGTCTACTTGCCTATATGACCAAGTCTGATGCCAGATCTGGTTGCCTAGTGCGAAGTTCCGCTGGATTCAAGCGATCAAGCTGGAGATCTGTAATGAACATGAATCATCCACGCATACAGTATTATGAGACATCGGAGTTATTCATGTTTAAATCACCCGACCGTCTATGTGTTTACCTAATTGTACTTACCGCTTATTTGCTACTCTGGGCAGTCACGCAGCACACTGTTGTCTTCTTCTACTTACTGGCCTTCCATTCTTTGTCGCTTTTGTCAATACACTTTCGGTCCAGACGACCTAACTGCAATCCCTACTTCTGTACGCGGCAGGCGTCTCACGTGCCACCACTTACGATTAGCAGCTAAGTAACATTCCACAAATAGTGAGCCCGACAGAGAGCACAGATCCGTCAACGCGGAGACAATATTTGGTGAACTCGTTCATCTTCACATTTGAATTGCTTTCCTGCAACTATTATTTGGTGATCTTCTATGCTTTACACAGATAATAACATCATCGGCTCATCTATCACTGTTGCACCGTTATCTGTCACACCTATCTTATTGTTGACCCTCCGATTTAGTTTTTTTTGGCGTTTGAGATTTTGTGTCATAATTTTATTTCCGTCCAATCTAACTGCAACAGGCGAATGATCTCAATGGGAATTTTTCGCTCGAGAAATTTAAAACTATTAGCTCTCTTCAATAGTTAGAATATCACAGTGAGAATATAAACTCAGGTAGAGACTAGGAAGCAGGCTAAGTGGCAAGATCTCTCAAATACATTCCTCAAACGATATGTCGACGATATTTTCGTGTTTGGTACTTTGAGACTGCAAACTGAACGCTTGCCCCCGTAGCTTAATAGAAACCATGTCAACTTAAAAGTCACTCATGAATTCGAGACGGATGACTGTCTTCCGCACCTTGACATTCTCATTAGCAGAAGGGACATCGGTGTTCTGAAGTGGTCCGGCTACCGAAAACCAACATGGCCCGGTCAATATCTACACTTTACAAGTTTCATACCGATGAGCCACAAGTGTGCAATGAAGAAAACCTGGTTCACTCGTGTCAGACGTATTTACTCCAGCCATTGTCTGACTGAGGATATAGAGAAAATAACCAGAACATTCACTGAGAACTGGTATCCAAAACGCTTCATTAGAAGCATGGCCAGCTCAGACGGCCAAAAGAAAGGGTGTTGACAGCACCTAAGAAATAGGTATACAACTAGCTCCCATTTAAGGGTAACGTCGCCACAACGGAGACAATCAAGCGCTTAATTTCGGTCATGCAGAGAACCTACTGCACTGCAGTTGCTGTGGTGATCGACAGAACCCGGAAACCATCCCTAAATTCATTAAAGGAAGCTGAAACCATTAGCGCAAAATCACACTGTATTTATCCATTTGAGTGCAACTGCGGTCAGTTAATTTGGCAGGGCTGAGGGGGTTTTTAATTCCAGTGAAGGAACACTTGCCCATCTTTGTTCAGCATGAGGCTAGCCATCCTTCACTCAATTTTCCGTGTGCACACAAACCGCCCGAATCAGCATTAGACAGATGTGTGTTGTTGACCGGTCATCCGATTGACCGCGGCTCCGCGTTTCGTAGGTTATTACATCATGCTAACCCAACCTCTTGCGGTTTGCGGAGGCAGTGGCGCTAAGCAAGTTAAGACTTGCCCTGTGTGTGCAGCAACAATCAGTAGGTGACCTTCGGTTGTCCTAGTCCTAGGACCATCGCCGCCGTTCATCTCACTGCATTTGTTTGGTTGGTAAGACTCACTGTGCGGTATAATTTCTCGTTATTGGTTTGGTACTGATGAGACAATACGTAATGAGCGCCTCTACCAGGGTTCGTCTTCTCACTGTGTTATGCAATTGCCAGGTAGCCTTCCTACGGACTTCGCTTTACAGCTCAGAGACACTCTTTCGAACACAAATACGCAAAATATCATGACCCAACTGGAACAGCCAACGAGTACGCGAGGCAAACCGCAAGACCACCTGCCAGGTTGGTTAAGATGAAGAGACGCTTCGGATCGTACTCGATAATTGGCTCTATCCTACTGGGACTTTAACTTCAGCACCTACCCGAGATAGCCCAAGCTATCGTCATAATCTTCAAAGTCTCTTCCTTCACTCAAGTCGCGCAGCTGGTTGATGCGAAAACGGATCATCTTCCTAAAGAAGCAGATTGTGCAACGCCAACCGCTACATGTCCGCCAAATAGCCTCAGCACATCTCAGCAGCCACTTACTGCACACAGGTATCATGTAGCCCCTCTCTCTGAGCTTACAGTAATACCTAATGGACTACAGGCAAAAGACACCGCTCGCAATAACCCTTCAGCAATAGATAAATCACTGGTACCTAAGAGCAAGTCGGCCAAGCACAGCAGACTACCACGCAACTAACTATGATGGTGTACCCGTCGCTTTCGCCCACAAGCAAAGCGCTGTACTAAGCCTTTGCACCTTCCACTCGACTCAATAGGCGAAGTTTCTAAGCTGCAAACCATATACCCGTAATGTCACCGACCATGTCTCTGGCAGTAGCCTATTTTACTCTAAGGACTGCAAAGCTGGAACCGCGTTCCTGGTTGATACTGGGGCTGAAGTAAAGATGGTTCACCCGCACCTGGAGAGCCGACGCAGCCGGCTTCTCTCAGTCTTCGTGCCGCCAACGGCCCACTCATCCCTGCCTAAAGACTAACACTCCTTAACACTTTATATAGGTGTCCTACACATTTAGCTGGCTGTTAAGTATGGCCGACGTTCCATTTACCATCATCCGCACAGACTTCCTCGGACCTCTCGACCCCTTGTTGGATGCGAAATACCAGAGGATAGAGGATTCCGCGACCACGCTCAGCGTCAGTGGCACCAACGTCAGCATTTCAGCCAGCACCGCGTCTACGTTCGCTCACAGACCTCTCCCGATTACGCTGAACATTTCTCTCACTACCCTAAGCGTGTTCAGTCGATAAAGGCAGCTCATCCCCCGACATCTCAGATCACGTAACATATCCGTACCAACGGCCATCCGTTCCTTCAGGCCCACATTGACTTTCGCCAGAGAAAGTAAAGCTAGCTCGGGCGTAGTTTGAGCACATGCTCGAAATTATAATAATAGCATTTAATATAGCTTTTAGTCCTCTCCCTACCGATGGTCTAAAGAAAGCTGAAGACAGGTAACCCTGTGGTAAATAGCGCCAAGAAAACAAACGCACCCTCCTATACAAGTATTCCATTTCACACACGCATGGTCATACAGCAGGCCCCACAGCTAAGACGCAATTTGGCAAGATCGAGCATATCCGTGCCTAACACCGAATGTCACTCTAGGAGAAAATGATACTAGAAATGGCCGTCATCAATTCCTTCGGCGATTCCGAGCTATAAAATTTCCCATCGGAATGTGCAAAGTTACACAGCATTTTAAAGGTTTCATCCAAGACGTCAATCGTGGCCGAAACTTTCTGAAGACAACGTGACCCCTAGGTCTATCAGTTGAAAAATAGGCTGTAGTTCATCCCACCAAACAAGTAACGCGTTTGGGAGCCATTTAACACTAATCGTAAAACATAACACTGCATAATTTTTGGGCATCAACCATAGATCAGCCCAGTCCCAACGTTTATCGAGCGAACGTTGCAGAGTCTGGGGTCCATCGAGGTCGGACACTGTGTGCCAAAACTTTAAGTCGTCTACAAACATGAAAGTGGTACCCCAGCAGTTCGGGCAGCTCACTGACACAAAGGGAAAATAACAATGGGCCAAGCACCAAACCCTGCGGGACCCCACTAAGGACTGACTGACAGGAGGACAGACCAGACCCTACACGAACATATGTCACTCTGCCTTCCAGAAATGTGGAGGTCTATTGTAGAGCACGCTCTGATATGCCATAAGACCGAAGCTTCAAGGAGAGGCGAGAATGTGATAGTGTCAAAGGCTGCAGAGAAGTCAATAAACAGTACATCTACTGCATGACCCAGATCCAAAGCATCCGCCCGCAACTAGCAAATTAATCATGCAGGAGTGATTCTTGCGAAAACTGTGTTGAATTGGACTGAGCAGACCAAATGACCGCAAATAATTTCCAATCACATCCCTAACTAACTTCTCCAATAACTTGACCAATACGCACGTCAAACTTACCGGTCTATAATTGGCAGGTTGCTGGTCGTTCTTTTAAAAATCGGGCAGACGCTTTTTATTATTCCAGTCCTCAGGCAAGGAGCAGCTGTGGAGCGCCAACTGAAACAAACGTGTAACTGGGCCACATAGCTCGTTTGCGAGTTCCAGATGGAGAGATGATGTTGTGTTTTCAGATTACGCATTCAGGCACCTCGTGCAACGAGTGTGTATCACAAACACGTACACTATTGGCTGCCCGCATATCGGACAATGTCAGCCAGAGTAAAGACCCCAAGAAAACTTATTCATCCAATGGGAAAACTTGTTGAGCCAATTGTGTACAGGCGAAACATCAAGTGGTTTCAGGAACGTTCACGTCGACGTGCGCACCAACCTTCTCACTGGCTAGCGGAACTGATCTACCATTCAGGACAGTTGGCCTAGGTGTGCTGCTACGTGAAACATCTTTAGCTCACTTACAAGTGTGCCCATTGATTGCACACTACTGGAACCCGTCTCGGTAGATGGTTCCGCAACACACTTTTGCTTCCGAAATTTGCCTTCTGATTCTCGGCTGGAGTTCGGAGCTAGCAGAGGTATTCAGTTCAACCGGATTTGCGCAGAAAAAGGTAGATCATAACAAATGGCGACGGACAATGGTGGCAATGCAATGTGTTTCTCATCAGCAATTTCATGTGTTGCTACGGCAACAGCAGGCAAAAACAGAGGCGCAAACGAAGCTGATCGAGACCTTGAAGTGGTGGCTCAGCCTGAGGTTTTTAAAAACAGCTTCGCGGGACACAAGCAAGTTCAGTTGTTCTCCTCCGCAATCCCCTTACTGAATTCCATTATGATCCTGATGCATGAAGCCTTTCTGATGCGTGGTTCAGACGCTGTAAGGAATGTTTAGAACGGATTTCGGCCGTCAGGACGACTCCTGGGAATTGCGACTACTGCTCTGTAAATTGGGCACAAATGAACATGCAAGATTTATTGCTCACATGCTGCCAAAACAGCCGAAGGATGGCAGCTTTGCTGAAGCGATGTCTCCATTTAGCGAAATTTTCGGTGAGTCTTCATCATTATTTAGCGTTTGCCATCAGTGTCTGGAAATTGTTTAACGGGACACATGACTATGGAATGCTGGCAGACATGATCTACCGTGAGTGTGAATGATTCAAGATGTGCTTTTTGACAGATGACCAATTTGTGTCCCATATTTATCGGCGACTTACAGTTCCCGCAGGATACAGAGATTCGCACAAGACTACTTTCCAAGCTGGATGAAGACCCAGAAACAACGCTGAAATCCATCAGGACGGAGCGTAAACGATTGATAACGCTGAAACATGACACCGCCGTGGTCGAAGATTCTTCCGCACAATCGTGAAATGTACATGTTGTGACAGGCTCCAAGCGAAACAGGCCTGAAAGCTCCGCTTAGAAGTCACATAACAGACCGCCTACTATCTGTTGGTCATGGGGTGAGAGCCATTTCGCCTGATTCTCTCCATTCAAGAAGTACACTTGCCAAAAGTGCCATAAACAGAGCCACAAGAAAGAACTCTGCAAGTGTTCCCGAACGGTGAACATAAAACCGTACCGTTCCAAGAAGATCAAAAATACCGTGGCATACTCGGTAACTCGTTGCCGCTTGCCAGAGTGAGTTCAAAGCAAGCAGAAGTT